>OY986051.1:2466356-2745071 GCA_963920205.1 Stenodema calcarata
AATTCCAACTTCACTTCTGATGGTCATAATCATCATTGTGGCGACTTGGGACAATTTCGTGAGCAAATTTCGTGACGATTTTTTTGTTTGTGTGCCATAGCAAAGACATAACAAACTGTAAAGTACCTACCTAATTCCAACTTCACTTCTGATGGTCATAATCATCATTGTGGCGACTTGGGACAATTTCGTGAGCAAATTTCGTGACGATTTTTTTGTTTGTGTGCCATAGCAAAGACATAACAAACTGTAAAGTACCTACCTAATTCCAACTTCACTTCTGATGGTCATAATCATCATTGTGGCGACTTGGGACAATTTTCGTGAGCAAATTTCGTGACGATTTTTTTGTTTGTGTGCCATAGCAAAGACATAACAAACTGTAAAGTACCTACCTAATTCCAACTTCACTTCTGATGGTCATAATCATCATTGTGGCGACTTGGGACCATTTTCGTGAGCAAATTTCGTGACGATTTTCGTGACGATTTTTTGTTATGTGCCATATGAAAGACATGAAATTTGCTCACGAAAATTGTCCCAAGTCGCCACAATGATGATTATGACCATCAGAAGTGAAGTTGGAATTAGGTAGGTACTTTACAGTTTGTTATGTCTTTGCTATGGCACACAAACAAAAAAATCGTCACGAAATTTGCTCACGAAATTGTCCCAAGTCGCCACAATGATGATTATGACCATCAGAAGTGAAGTTGTTCGTTATTGGAATTAGGTAGGTACTTTACAGTTTGATATTACTTCCCAGTTTCGGCCCTGATCATCCTAGAAAGCTGATACTCGGTAGGTATACAAACAAACTCTTGAGGGAACTCTAAATTCGAATTATGATATGCGCATGACTTGATACGAAGTTTGTTTGCACACAACATGAAAATGTCTCAATGTGTTGCAGACTCGTATGCAAGCGTTTACTTTGGCGTTTATCTGAGATCATTTCGTAGCACATATGAGCTGATCAACCGCTATCTAGGCACCACCCAGAACTTGAAATGTTCAAGGCGACATGTGGATTTTCCGTGAGAAGATAGCTTCCCTCTTCAGCCTTTTCACTTGAGCGGGCCGAAAGAAATCAGAAAAGGGACTAAATTGAAGAGGTGAACCTAACGAGTCCTGGACATCATTTTCGATAGGGCTGGGTTCTGTGTTTGGGGTGAATTACTCTTCCATTATCTTAGAGAAAAGTTCTGCCTGTTCAAGGGGAGTACAGTGCCAAAGTTGATATGCCTTGAGAGGAGGGATGTCAGGACGCTCTTTCATTAGTTGCTTTTTATTACCTGTTCTTTGGCCAATATAGGTCTAATGGAAGTCTTTTATGGGAGTCTTGTGCAAACATTTTTGCACTCATTGCCATAGGAACTGTTTTACCTTCCATAAAATTTTTCACAAATCATACTGAAAAACATCTCCCGCTTTGAACCAACGTTTCATTTAGCTTTCTACCATGTGGAACACTATTTATCTCGAGAAAGGCTGAAACGTGAATTCGTCCCGCTGCTTCCGTGCGTTGTATTGGTGTGGGGTGGAACATATCTTAGCCACGTACGAAAATTTGTTGTGTAGCAGAAACAAAATTTAAAGGTGATGCCCCGGAGATTTTCTATCAAGCAAAGGTATTTACTATCTGGCAACTTGTTGTATAACCTTTAGTACTCTTTTACCACTGAAATCCCTCCATTATAAATAGATCATCCGCTCATCCCCGTTCCACAAGATTCCGGTCAGGGGCGGATCCAGACTGAGTCACGAGGTTCATAACCTAACCGAATCTATACAGACATATGGATTGAATTTTACAGACAAAGTTAATTCTTTCTATTGCGCATAGAGCGTGTAAAAAAAGGGGGTTCAAACCCCTAAAGTTTAAAAGTTGGATTGTGGAACTTCCACAGTGGAAGTTTAGTTTAAAGATAAAAGAAGAGAATGAATGAACAGACAATTATTTTCAACAAGACTGTTCAAAAACTAGGTACTGTTTACAAGGAAATCACGTGTGAGAGAAAACCTCACGCGCGAGTACTGGCGTCCTGTTGTGGTCAGCGAGTACTCGAGGGTTAAAATTTAATACTTCTAACGACTTTTATGGTAAAACCGTGTTGTTAGGAAAATCTTCAAGATGTCTTTGGGTTCGTTACATTCGCGGAACTGCGGTGTGAGTGGTGAAAATGATGAAGGGGGGGGGGGGTGTCGTGGAGGTCTCTTTTACCCCACCACAATTTACCAACCACAACTTGAATGTAAGGTACGAGTTGGTGGAGGTGTAACGATTACAGACCCCCCCCCCCCCCACCATCCATCGTCCACCTCCTCCTGCCCGCTTTCCTCTTTCTCACCCGTCACCCCATTCACCCAAAATTGAAATTTAAGGTATGAATGGGTTGGAGGGGGAGGGTGGGGTGCATCAACCTCAATCTGCCCGCTATCCTGTTTCTAAACGACCGCTACATCCACCCGCAACTTGAATTTTATGTGCGGTTGGGTGGTTTTATTTTTATTTTTTTTAATAAATTTATTTCCAAAAGAAAAGACAAACAGAAGAAAAAACCTACATCATAGAATATACGGTAGAAATTATTCCCCAATATGGGCTACAGCTCGTGGTAGGGGAAGAGCCCATCATGCCATGGCTTTGAAACAAAAAAAAAAAAAAAAAAAAGATGAAATGAAATCGATCCGATGAAACAAACAAGATATGATACAGAAAACAACGGTTCATTATCTTCTTTGTACAGATCACCCTTCTGTCTAGATCACTAGGTCTAAATGTCTAGATCCTAAATGTTAGATTAATTATTATTATCAATTATCACTAATTATTAACAATTTTATCAAGTACCTAGTGAAAATTATTATAATTTATTGTTAGGTATTAATAATTCGTATTTATTATTAATAATAATTATTATTAATTATGATCAATTAATACGATATAATTCTGGGGTTCTTAATACTACGTCGGTAATCATTTTTCTATAAAAGAAGTACCTACCAACAAACATTCGAAATTACCTTCATTTCCGTAGCACGAAACGCACATCAGAACAACAAACTCGACATCACTTAAGCCATATGATGTTCCAAAGAGCTTGTTAGTATGAAAATGGACCTGTATCTCAACAATTTGATTCATGATCGTGTTGTGAGGCACAATCTTTGAGCCGTCATTGTGAACGAACGGCTGGTCGTACAAAGCTGCGGATGGTCTTAAAAAATTCTACGGAACAAACTCTATCTAAATATGAAATAAAAAACATACCGTTCTATATGAATTTTTCGAGATATGAGATTCTCAAATTTTCAAAATTCGTTTTGAACCCCTTCCCCTTGACCTAGGGTTATGAAAAGTTTCGAGGATCATTGTGGGGCTGGTCCATACCCAGAAACCAAATTTCGTAATTTTAGCTCAACGTTAACTGGGCAAAGTGGCGCGGACGGCGGACGGCGTACGGCGGACGGCGGACGGCGTACGGCGTACGGCGGACGGCGGACGGCGTACGGCGTACGGCGGACGGACGGATTTTTTTTTATTCGATTTTCTGAATCTACGTATCTTGAAACGTAAACCAACAAATTTTGAGGGGGGGTTAAAATTTTTTTTTCTTTGGGCGATTCCAATGGTTCATTATCGAAGATAATAAACCAAAAAGGAACAACAAAGCGTTACTCAACGGAAAAAAATTTAGCTCCTAGTAGGATTTAAACACTAATAATCACTTTTAATTATTAAAAGTACTATATAAGCTGGTTGGTATGTACAATGTATTCTACTTCTTATTATTAAAAAATCATAAGTTGTTCTGTAGGCCGCCATAATAATCTTCAAGTGTTTTACCATAACGATTAGGAGTCACTCCTTCTACTCGTTATGGTTTTACTCTTGGCCTTGCTCTGTACCATTGCTAGTAACCTAGTCCTGAGATCCGCGGGATAAGAGTTGATGGTTAAGATGGATTGGTATAATATACCAATCCATCTTAACCATCAACTCTTATCCCGCGGATCTCAGGACTAGGTTACTACATATTATGTAGTATTTTTGGGCTATTGAGGTGTGGTATTTAGGAAGTAGCAAAATATTTGTGTCTGATGATCGAGTAGGTATAGTGTGATCCGGTAATTTAGATTCTTGGAGTTTTAGGTAAAGTTTTACTGAGGATAAATTATATAATTGTTTGAAAGGCAAGCGGTTCAGCTGTTGAAAGATTGGTTGGGTATGTGCTAAGTATGGGGCTTTTTAAGTGAGTCGGACAAGTGTTTCTATTGATATGGTTTTGTTAGTCTTTTGAAATTAATTATTCGGCTAAAGAGATCTAATTTCAATCACTAATTTTGTCACTTTTCTTGCCGAAATATTCAAAACGTTCGAGTAAATTGCATTGTAATTAGCTCTGAAAAACGACACTGCGATGAGCGTAAAAACTAGAAAAAGGTTAGAAAACAACAACAACTGAATGAATGAATGAAAGCATGCTTTATTAATAAATGCTACAATTTTAACAAAAATAATTCATAGAGACATGTGTATAATCGTGGTCACGGATGACCGTCCGATGAGCTCGCCGAGCTATTTATAAGTCAAGTTCGTTTTTATACGTTTCTATAATAATCTTATCACTAGACAACAATGATGAGTAATAACATATCAACAATAAACTCAAATTACACTTTTTAGCGATTGCACATCCCCATTCTCTACATAAATCATACATTCTATATAAATAATGATCAATAAATATATTTTATACTTTATACAAAAGTAGTGATAGTAATAGTAAGCGTAGTTTCAAATTCCACATTCATTTAAAAATTTCCTTCTCAATGTCCAGGCTACCGTACAATATTTGACTAAATTTGGACTTCCCGTCTTCAACATATCGAGGTAATCCTCTCATCCAATTTCCGTCCGCCCCAAGAACATCCTTCTCACAGCAGTGAGCCCACTACATCGAGCTATGAAGTGGAAACCGTCCTCCACCTCAAGTCTGCTACACAGGTCACAGGTTTGGTCGTCGGACGCATATGGACGGAATTTCAAGTGCAATAGATCACCTCTACTTTTTAGCAACCATTTACAATGTTGGAAACTTTTGAAGTTCATGAGTGGGACTACCGCGCCCTGCAGTCTGAGAGCTACGTATTGCAGGTGATTCTGCGAACACAACGCCTTCTGCTCATATTCCCTGTGCATTGCACCACCTATCAACTTAATGCTCTCCGCAATACATTTCTTCGACTCACTCACATTTTCCAAGTTCATTTTTGGGAGTCCATACCTATCTTCCAGCCTGACCCTCTCCCCAGCCCAGAACACGTTAGACTGAAAACACTTCCTCGCCAGGTAGTTCGGAAGACGTTCTTCGGGAAGCTTCAAAGTTCTTAATATATAATTGTGATGCAATCTTAGGGTGTGCAGATAGAGAGGCTGCAACTGGGTTTCCAGGAATATTATATAATTGGGTGTATACCTAGGCAGAGAAAACACTGGCTTGACGAAAAAGCGCAACACAGACTCTACGTGATCGCTCGCAGCGAAACCCCAAACCTGTGAAGAGTAGCACAATATTGACCGTGCTACAGCTTCAAACACTATCAACTTTTCACGGAATGATATTTTCGGGTGATACAAAAACCTTCTCCACATACTGGCAATAGCCAATTTAGCCAGTGCACTCTTTTCCTGCAGATGGGGAGTTAACGACAGCGTGGGCGTGAACTTATACCTATCAACGACATCAATTCCTCGACCACCAAAACACCATCTTTCCCTCGCACTGGGTCTACCACCATTCCGGAAAACCATTATTTTGGATTTTGTTAGATTTAACTCCAAATCCCAAGTTGAACAATATTCCTCCATTCTATTTATCATTCTCTGCAACCCTAAAATGGATGACGACAAGAGTATCACATCGTCGGCGTATGACAGGTGCCGCACCTCCTTATCACCAATCCAAACACCTTCGGAAAGATAACAACAACTGTTTCAACAGCAAGATTTTAATAAAACAAAAGGAACAGAAAACCATAACATCACAACACCTATAGAAAATTGTCATTTTGGATGGCACTTTGTCGGGCACTCACTGTTAAAATTTTCCATAGAGGCCTTAATCTAATTGAAGAACCAGGGAACTCAACGCAACATTAACTTATACCTCAATTCAAAAAGAATAAACCAAAAACAACAAAAGTCTCCATAGTATGTAGTAGGTAAGCGCATTTAGAAAAACTCTGCAAATTCTTGACACAACGGTTCATTATCTTCTTTGTACAGATCACCCTTCTGTCTAGATCACTAGGTCTAAATGTTAGATTAATTATTATTATCAATTATCACTAATTATTAACAATTTTATCAAGTACCTAGTGAAAATTATCATAATTTATTGTTAGGTATTAATAATTCGTATTTATTATTAATAATAATTATTATTAATTAATACGATATAATTCTGGGGTTTTTAATACTACGTCGGTAATAATTTTTCTATAAAAGAAGTACCTACCAACAAACATTCGAAATTACCTTCATTTCCGTAGCACGAAACGCACCTCAGAACAACAAACTCGACATCACTTAAGCCATATGATGTTCCAAAGAGCTTGTTAGTATGAAAATGGACCTGTATTTCAAGTTTGATTCACGATCGTGTTGTGAGGCACAATCTTTGAGCCGTCATTGTGAACGAACGGCTGGTCGTACAAAGCTGCGGATGTTCTTAAAAAATTCTACGGAACAAACTCTATCTAAATATGAAATAAAAAACATACCGTTCTATATGAATTTTTTTCGAGATATGAGATTTTCAAATTTTCAAAGTTCGTTTTAAACCCCTTCCCCTTGACCTAGGGTTATGAAAAGTTTCGAGGACCATTGTGGGGTTGGTCGAAACCCATAAAAAAAATTTCGTAATTTTAACTCAACGCTAACTGGACAAAGTAGCGCGGACGGCGTGCCGGACGGATTTTGGTTTATTATCTTCGATAATGAACCATTGGAATCGCCCAAAGAAAAAAATTTTTTAACCCCCCCTCAAAATTTGTTGGTTTACGTTTCAAGATACGTAGATTCAGAAAATCGAATTAAAAAAAATCCGTCCGTCACCCGTACGCCGTCCCCCGTACGCTGTACGCCGTCCGTGGCACTTTGCCCAGTTAGCGTTGAGCTAAAATTACAAAATTTGGTTTCTGGGTTTGGACCAGCCCCACAATGATCCTCGAAACTTTTCATAACCCTAGGTCAAGGGGAAGGGGTTTAAAACGAACTTTGAAATTTCGACAATGTCATATCTCTGAAAATTCTCATGAAACGGTGTAATTTTTAGTTCCCCTTTGAATGACCTGAAAAATTACGAATCTTTTAAGACCAATTGGATTTTTGTGCGACCTGCCGTTCGTTCACAGTGACCGCGCAAAGGTTTAGGAAAAACACTAAACTTTCGCGTCGAAAACGGCCGTTATGTGACCCAACCCCCAGACGCCCAGAATAAAACTACCTTTT
This sequence comes from Stenodema calcarata, assembly GCA_963920205.1. NCBI lineage: Eukaryota > Metazoa > Arthropoda > Insecta > Hemiptera > Miridae > Stenodema > Stenodema calcarata. Next base: position 2,473,876 of record OY986051.1, read on the forward strand.
TTCATCCTCCCGGTAAACTACAGTCTAGAAATTTTAACCGTGAGTCGGGGATAGACCACATTGCAATATTCACTCGGTTTCTCATCTGTAAAATTGTTTAAATAATACCTTTTTGTAATAATACAAATTAAATTTTGATGATGAGCTATTGACTTGAAATTTTACAAATAGGTCAGAACTGGATAACAATGCAATATTCACTCGGTTTCTTGTCTGTAAAATTGTTTAAATAATACCTATTTGTTTAAACAAATTAAATTTTGATGATGAGCTAGATACTTGAAATTTTAAATATAGGTCAGAAATGGATGACATTTCAATATTCACTCGGTTTGTATGACATGGTATGAGTATGGTATGGTATATTATTGTATGTATGATTTGGTATAATACAGTATGGTATGATAGGAAAGAAATTCGTATGGTATGGTATGAGTACGGTGAGAATATGGTATGGTGCCGATTTGCAATACAGTCTGGTATTTTTCATCTTCCCGGTAAACTACAGTCTAGAAATTTTAACCGTGAGTCGGGGATAGACCACATTGCAATATTCACTCGGTTTCTCACCTGTAAAATTGTTTAAATAATACCTTTTTGTAATAATACAAATTAAATTTTGATGATTAAAATTTTGAAATTTTAAAAATAGTTCAGAACTGGATCACAATGCAATATTCACTCGGTTTCTTGTCTGTAAAATTGTTTAAATAATACCTATTTGTTTAAACAAATTAAATTTTGATGATGAGCTAGATACTTGAAATTTTAAATATAGGTCAGAAATGGATGACATTTCAATATTCATTCGGTTTGTATGACATGGTATTAATATGGTGTGGTAAATTATTGTACGTATGATTTGGTATAATACAGTATGGTATGATAGGAAAGAAATTCGTATGGTATGGTATGAGTACGGTGAGAATATGGTATGGTGCCGATTTGCAACACAGTCTGGTATAGACAGAAGGGTGATCTGCACAAGGAAGATAATAAACCGTTGTGTCAAGAGTTTTTTTTATTCGATTTTCTGAATCTACGTATCTTGAAACGTAAACCAACAAATTTTGAGGGGGGGTTAAAAAAAATTTTTCTTTGGGCGATTCCAATGGTTCATTATCGAAGATAATAAACCAAAAACTCTGCAAATTCTTGACACAACGGTTTATTATCTTCCTTGTGCAGATCACCCTTCTGTCTATACCAGACTGTGTTGCAAATCGGCACCATACCATATTCTCACCGTACTCATACCATACCATACGAATTTCTTTCCTATCATACCATACTGTACTATACCAAATCATACATACAATAATATACCATACCATACTCATACCATGTCATACAAACCGAGTGAATATTGAAATGTCATCCATTTCTGACCTATATTTAAAATTTCAAGTATCTAGCTCATCATCAAAATTTAATTTGTTTAAACAAATAGGTATTATTTAAACAATTTTACAGACAAGAAACCGAGTGAATATTGCATTGTGATCCAGTTCCGAACTATTTTTAAAATTTCAAGTCAATAGCTCATCATCAAAATTTAATTTGTATTATTACAAAAAGGTATTATTTAAACAATTTTACAGATGAGAACCTCCGGAAAGGTGGTAATTGTCAAAAAACTGTTTTTCACCAATTGATTTCCACCTCCAAATTATCCGATCTATGCCACTCGTTCTCTACATCTAGTTTGATCTCTGAATCTGAGTACTTTGTGGAGTTTCAAACCCTGAGAACAGCTTGTACCAAAGAAGTTTGACTGATCAGGCACAACCCTCTTTGAACTGATGAAACTAATCTCATCAAAAAATATTCAAATCCTCATTGATTAGAAAGAAAAGTCATTTCATAAGATCGGGGAATTTGGAAACATTCATCAAATGAACTCCAGGCAGAAAGAAACTCCTATAAGGCTGTGAGAATATGTCTCTCGATTCAAATAAATTTGAATTTCGTTGAATAACGTCCATGGTTTTCTATGGAAGTTACGCATGAAAGAATTGCTGGTGTGACTAAAACTTATCAAAACAGAAAATACGAGTAAATAAAATTGGTTGCTTCTTCTAGAGAATTTGAACACCCTTACTGTTTGTCGCAGAATTGAGTTGAAATAGTGAACCTATGGTGTTGGTTGAATTTTGCTGAATAAAACACATGGATCTATGTTGTGTATGTGACACATACGCGCGACTATCGGAAGGTTAAGAATGGCGGTTTCAACGTGATAAATTAAATTTAGAAACATATTTCTGTCAAAACTTTCAATACATTTCAGATTGGGTAAGGTCTTCAATTTTTTTCGAGCCGTTTCCCACGATTTAAATTCAAATATGTACAAGTACCTACTTATGCTCATTTAACGGAGTTCTTTGTTTCCGATATAAACGTAGGGAATAAATGTTAGACATCCGTTTCTCTAATGATGCTTATTCCCCCCCCCCCCCCTCCCCATTGGGTCTAAACTTACACTGGATAAAACGGGAAATTTCTGAGAATATAAAACATTTAACTTGTAATTTAGAGGAGTTTGAAATAAACAAACAGATAAGCTGAGGATTACAGACGAGATCCAACGTTTCAAACCTAGTTTATATTTCAGGTAACCAAAGAAAACAGAATGTACTTTATTTAAAACTAGCTGTGTACCCGCGCTTCGCAACGGTAGAAAAGACACCCCCTTTAGGGCAGACACCCCCTTTAACCTTCCCCAATGTTCACTCAACTTATTCCCGAAGTTTCATTCAGATCGGTCAAGTAGTTTTAAAATCCCGGTAATACTCCCCCTACCCTAACTGCCTTTAACCCCCCCCCCCCCCCCCCCCCGCCATACTATTGACCCACTCTACCTGTTTAGAAACATTCCTCAATGTTCACACAAGAAATTCCCAATGTTGCACTCCAACTGGTCAAGTAGTTTTGAATGCCTGTAGACACCCCTCCCCCTCTCCCCCCACCACCACTAACATCCTGATTGAAGTACCACTTGAAAGTACCTACTCGCCGAGCTGAATCCAGAGACTACTTACAATCGGATTTACGTGCAACCGTTCAAAAGTTATAAGCATAAACGTCCTCATAGAAGTGATTATAACACGTTTTTTAGTAGGTAGTATTTCATTCATAGCGTTTCAACGGATGGACAGATTTAAACGCGGATTTTTCATAAACCTTCCCAGATAAATTCTGCGTCAAATGGTACCAGCCGCAAATTTCTACGTTCAGCCGTTCTCAATTGATGATGAGGCAAACAGACAGACAGAAAAACAGACAGACAGACACGATTTTATTATATAGTATAGATAATTGCTCCCCCGGATACGCGAGCAAGAGCACACCCGCCATTTCGCACAAGAGACCTGGCACAGGCGGGAGGACTGAATCGCGCGCCACTCTCTTCTGTTTACATTAAGGGGGCGCGGGAAGGGAAGCGTGTTTGCACCCTGAGACCAGAGATGACGCTGAACATCACCCTCACGAGATTTTTTGCCGCTAGGGTGCTGGCATCGCTAATTTTACTTCCATTTTATCCGTTATCTTCACAGTTGCTTGTTAGGTCACCCCTTATGCTCTATGTTTACCCCTCCGAAGTTTTGATTTCGGCCATCACACAAACTCGTTTTTGGTTTATTATCTTCGATAATGAACCATTGGAATCGCCCAAAGAAAAAAAATTTTTAACCCCCCCTCAAAATTTGTTGGTTTACGTTTCAAGATACGTAGATTCAGAAAATCGAATAAAAAAAACTCTGCAAATTCTTGACACAACGGTTTATTATCTTCCTTGTGCAGATCACCCTTCTGTCTATACCAGACTGTATTGCAAATCGGCACCATACCATACTCATACCATACCATACGAATTTCTTTCCTATCATACCATACTGTATTGCAAATCGGCACCATACCATACTCATACCATACCATACGAATTTCATTCCTATCATACCATACTGTATTATACCAAATCATACATACAATAATATACCATACCATACTCATACCATGTCATACAAACCGAGTGAATATTGAAATGTCATCCATTTCTGACCTATATTTAAAATTTCAAGTATCTAGCTCATCATCAAAATTTAATTTGTTTAAACAAATAGGTATTATTTAAACAATTTTACAGACAAGAAACCGAGTGAATATTGCATTGTGATCCAGTTCCGAACTATTTTTAAAATTTCAAGTCAATAGCTCATCATCAAAATTTAATTTGTATTATTACAAAAAGGTATTATTTAAACAATTTTACAGATGAGAAACCGAGTGAATATTGCAATGTGGTCTATCCCCGACTCACGGTTAAAATTTCTAGACTGTAGTTTACCGGGAAGATGAAAAAAGGTAGTTTTATTCTGGGCGTCTGGGGGTTGGGTCACATAACGGCCGTTTTCGACGCGAAAGTTTAGTGTTTTTCCTAAACCTTTGCGCGGTCACTGTAAACGAACGGCTGGTCGCACAAAAATCCAATTGGTCTTAAAAGATTCGTAATTTTTCAGGTCATTCTAAGGCGAACTAAAAATTACACCTTTTCATGAGAATTTTTAGAGATATGACATTGTCGAAATTTCAAAGTTCGTTTTGAACCCCTTCCCCTTGACCTAGGGTTATGAAAAGTTTCGAGGATCATTGTGGGGCTGGTCCAAACCCAGAAACCAAATTTCGTAATTTTAGCTCAACGCTAACTGGGCAAAGTGCCACGGACGGCGGACGGGGGACGGCGTACGGCGTACGGGTGACGGACGGATTTTTTTTTATTCGATTTTCTGAATCTACGTATCTTGAAACGTAAACCAACTAATTTTGAGGGGGGGTTAAAAAAATTTTTTCTTTGGGCGATTCCAATGGTTCATTATCGAAGATAATAAACCAAAAACTCTGCAAATTCTTGACACAACGGTTTATTATCTTCCTTGTGCAGATCACCCTTCTGTCTATACCAGACTGTGTTGCAAATCGGCACCATACCATATTCTCACCGTACTCATACCATACCATACGAATTTCTTTTCTATCTTATCATACTGTACTAAATCATACATACAATAATATACCTTACCATACTCATACCATGTCATACAAAACCGAGTGAATATTGAAATGTCATCCATTTCTGACCTATATTTAAAATTTCAAGTATCTAGCTCATCATCAAAATTTAATTTGTTTAAACAAATAGGTATTATTTAAACAATTTTACAGACAAGAAACCGAGTGAATATTGCATTGTGATCCATTTCTGACCTATATTTAAAATTTCAAGTATCTAGCTCATCATCAAATTTAATTTGTTTAAACAAATAGGTATTATTTAAACAATTTTACAGATGAGAAACCGGGTGAATATTGCAATGTGGTCTATCCCCGACTCACGGCTAAAATTTCTACACTGTAGTTTACCGGGAAGATGACAAAAGGTAGTTTTATTCTGGGCGTCTGCAGGTTCACCCATCTAACGGGCGTTTTCGACGCGAAGTTTAGTGTTTTCCTAAACCTTTGCGCGCTCACTGTGAACGAACGGCAGGTCGCACAAAAATCCAATTGGTCTTAAAAGATTCGTAATTTTTCAGGTCATTCAAAAGTGAATTAAACATTGCACGGTTCAGTTAAATATTTTGAGATATGACATTGTCGAAATTTTAAATTTCATTTTGAACCCTTTCCCCTTGACCTAGGGTTATGAAAAGTTTCGAGGACCATTGTGGGGCTGGTCCAAACCCAGAAACCGAATTTCGTAATTTTAGCTCAACGCTAACTGGGCAAAGTGGCGCGGACGGCGTACGGCGGACGGCGTACGGCGGACGGACGGATTTTTTTTTATTCGATTTTCTGAATCTGCGTATCTTGAAACGTAAACCAACAAATTTTGAGGGGGGGTTAAAATTTTTTTTTCTTTGGGCGATTCCAATGGTTCATTATCGAAGATACTCGTAATAAACCAAAATCCGTCCGTCCGCCGTACGCCGTCCCCGTACGCCGTCCGCCGTCCGTGCCACTTTGCCCAGTTAGCGTTGAGCTAAAATTACAAAATTTGGTTTCTGGGTTTGGACCAGCCCCACAATGATCCTCGAAACTTTTCATAACCCTAGGTCAAGGGGAAGGGGTTCAAAACGAACTTTGAAATTTCGACAATGTCATATCTCTAAAAATTCTCATGAAAAGGTGTAATTTTTAGTTCGCCTTAGAATGACCTGAAAAATTACGAATCTTTTAAGACCAATTGGATTTTTGTGCGACCAGCCGTTCGTTCACAGTGACCGCGCAAAGTTTTAGGAAAAACACTAAACTTTCGCGTCGAAAACGGCCGTTATGTGACCCAACCCCCAGACGCCCAGAATAAAACTACCTTTTTACATCTTCCCGGTAAACTACAGTCTAGAAATTTTAACCGTGAGTCGGGGATAGACCAAATTGCAATATTCACTCGGTTTCTCATCTGTAAAATTGTTTAAATAATACCTTTTTGTAATAATACAAATTAAATTTTGATGATGAGCTATTGACTTGAAATTTTAAAAATAGGTCAGAACTGGATCACAATGCAATATTCACTCGGTTTCTTGTCTGTAAAATTGTTTAAATAATACCTATTTGTTTAAACAAATTAAATTTTGATGATGAGCTAGATACCTACTTGAAATTTTAAATATAGGTCAGAAATGGATGACATTTCAATATTCACTCGGTTTGTATGACATGGTATGAGTATGGTATGGTATATTATTGTATGTATGATTTGGTATAATACAGTATGGTATGATAGGAAAGAAATTCGTATGGTATGGTATGGGTACGGTGAGAATATGGTATGGTGCCGATTTGCAACACAGTCTGGTATAGACAGAAGGGTGATCTGCACAAGGAAGATAATAAACCGATGTGTCAAGAATTTGCAGAGTTTTTCTCCACTCCACTCGGTCCTCCGGCACTTTATTTCTCGCGCTACATTTCTCAAAATTGTCGAGCTGTTGCCTAAATACCGATTGTATCATATGGGTATTTAGTTGTGTTTCCGCACCTTTATAAGTTAGTGCAGTGACGTTTTGGTTTCATCTCGTGATCGTCATCTTTTTGTACCCGAGCATGTCTCAATCGCCAAGGACAGAAATACAAGAGCCAGAAGAAAGACAGTTCCACATCGTCAAGTGCACTACGGGCGGAATTCATATGGGCGGAATTCATAGTCCTCACTAAGTTGAAAGGGAATGGTAGGGTTGGGCAATACTGCCTCGATATTTTGAAGTATCGATACTTTTGATTCAATACATCGAATATTTAGTATCGATACTGCTCAAAAGCAATACTAGGGAGTATCGATACTTTTTTAGAACACGGGATACTTCTATAATTACTGTGTTGTGTACGATTGAACAAAACACGAATAATTTCTTCCTTAACTCCTGCGTACCGCTCAGAACGCCTCACAACCTCCAACCTCCAACTGCCACCGTTGGCTAGCCAGTAAACCGGAGTACCCTGAACTATACAAATTGGCTCGTAGGTACCTTACCATTCTAGCTGTGTCGGTGCCGTCCGAACGCTTGTTTTCCCTGTGTGGCCGAATAATGGATGATTATGGTAACAGGTTGACGCCAACACATTTATCTCAAAGAGTTTTCTTAGCATCTGTTAAAACTAGTCTGTGGGAAAAAAATTCATTTTAGATTATATTTATTTGACTTTGAATAAGTGACTTGTAATAATATATGTGTCGGTGCCGTCCGAACTGTTGAAACTAGTCTATGGGGAAAAATCATTTTAGATTTTATTTATTTGACTTATATCATACACATAATATATTATTACATGTGAAATGTATGTATGATAAAATATACATATTAATAAATACATTTTGAATTTAACCCGCGGTTTTTCCATTTTACCTTGTCAGTAAGGGCACCTTTGGGTTACCCGGGAATTCTTCGATTCAATACTTTCAATATTGTTCAGTATCGATATTTTTTAACCAATATATCGATACCTGGTATTGAAACAAAAAACGAGTATCGATACCGTTAGTATCGATACTAGAGTTTGCGGTCCCCATCCCTAGGGAATGGTTAAGTGACGATGTGAGGAGAAACGGCGACTTGAGCTATTCATAGTCAGTCACTAAGGAAATGCTTTAGCAAATACTTAAGCATTTCCTTTGGCCGTATTCATAGACCGAAAGTCAAGTCGTTACTTTACTTTCAGCCCCATTTTCGCACCGAAATCAGAGGTAGCTCGGAACCTACCTTAAGCATTTCCTTTACTGAAGTCATCGTGATTAGTATAGATACGGAGATCTCCGTTGTTACATTCGTTTGTTGCTTTCATTTCATTTCGCATTTTCATTTCATTATGGAGTGTCAACACATTTTCGAGTATGATGAGTGGGATGAGTTCGACGACCAGGATGATCGTATGACGATAGTTCGAAGGCCCCGAAGGTATGTAAACACCTGGCGAAGTGGTTTTTGGTTTATTATCTTCGATAATGAACCATTGGAATCGCCCAAAGAAAAAAATTTTTTAACCCCCCCTCAAAATTTGTTGGTTTACGTTTCAAGATACGTAGATTCAGAAAATCGAATAAAAAAAAATCCGTCCGTCCGCCGTACGCCGTACGCCGTACGCCGTCCGCCGTACGCCGTCCGCCGTACGCCGTCCGCGCCACTTTTTTTGGTTTATTATCTTCGATAATGAACCATTGGAATCGCCCAAAGAAAAAATTTTTTTAACCCCCCCCCCCCCCCTCAAAATTTGTTGGTTTACGTTTCAAGATACGTAGATTCAGAAAATCGAATAAAAAAAAATCCGTCCGTCCGCCGTCCGCGCCACTTTGCCCAGTTAGCGTTGAGTTAAAATTACGAAATTTTTTTTATGGGTTTCGACCAACCCCACAATGGTCCTCGAAACTTTTCAAAACCCTAGGTCAAGGGGAAGGGGTTCAAAACGAATTTTGAAATTTTCATATCTCGAAAAATTCATATAGAACGGTATGTTTTTTATTTCATATTTAGATAGAGTTTGTTCCGTAGAATTTTTTAAGACCATCCGCAGCTTTGTACGACCAGCCGTTCGTTCACAATGACGGCTCAAAGATTGTGCCTCACTACAGGATCGTGAATCAAACTGTTGAAATACAGGTCCATTTTCATACTAACAAGCTCTTTGGAACATCATATGGGTTAAGTGATGTCGAGTTTGTTGTTCTGAGGTGCGTCTCGTGCTACGGAAATGAAGGTAATTTCGAATGTTTGTTGGTAGGTACTTCTTTTATAGAAAAATTATTACCGACGTAGTATTAAAAACCCCAGAATTATATCGTATTAATTAATCATAATTAATAATAATTATTATTAATAATAAATACGAATTATTAATACCTAACAATAAATTATAATAATTTTCACTAGGTACTTGATAAAATTGTTAATAATTAGTGATAATTGATAATAATAATTAATCTAACATTTAGACCTAGTGATCTAGACAGAAGGGTGATCTGTACAAAGAAGATAATGAACCGTTGTGTCAAGAATTTGCAGAGTTTTTTTCTTTGGGCGATTCCAATGGTTCATTATCGAAGATAATAAACCAAAAAATCCGTCCTTCCGCCGTACGCCGTCCGCGCCAGTTTGCTCAGTTAGCGTTGAGTTAAAATTACGAAATTTTTTTATGGGTTTCGACCAACCCCACAATGGTCCTCGAAACTTTTCATAACCCTAGGTCAAGGGGAAGGGGTTCAAAACGAATTTTGAAAATTTGAAAATCTCATATCTCGAAAAATTCATATAGAACGGTATGTTTTTTTATTTCATATTTAGATAGAGTTTGTTCCGTAGAATTTTTTAAGACCATCCGCAGCTTTGTACGACCAGCCGTTCGTTCACAATGACGGCTCAAAGATTGTGCCTCACAACACGATCGTTTTTTTTTTTTTTTTTACCCTACGCCGACCAGTAACGGCTCTTGAGCCATTAGTTGACTTCTGGCAGCCCAATATAATTTTGCATTTTTCGACCAGTTGGTGTCGTCAGCAGTAAAAGCAAACACGATCGTGAATCAAACTGTTGTAATACAGGTCGATTTTCATACTAACAAGCTCTTTGGAACATCATATGGATTAAGTGATGTCGAGTTTGTTGTTCTGAGGTGCGTTTCGTGCTACGGAAATGAAGGTAATTTCGAATGTTTGTTGGTAGGTACTTCTTTTATAGAAAAATTATTACCGATGCGTGTAGTATTAAAAACCCCAGAATTATATCGTATTAATTAATCATAATTAATAATTATTATTGTTAATAATAAATACGAATTATTAATACCTAACAATAAATTATAATAATTTTCACTAGGTACTTGATAAAATTGTTAATAATTAGTGATAATTGATAATAATAATTAATCTAACATTTAGGATCTAGACATTTAGACCTAGTGATCTAGACAGAAGGGTGATCTGTACAAAGAAGATAATGAACCGTTGTGTCAAGAATTTGCACAGTTTTTTCAATTGTTCTCCAACCTTTATTGGAAAACAATCAATTGTTTTCCATGCTTTTGTGTGTGTTTCTTTTTTATACTTATAGAAAGTTCAAATATATGTGGGTATTTTTAATGAGGCAGATACAACGAAGTGAAATATTTTGATCTATTATAGGTACATACGGGATGCACAGAACCCTATGGAAATGTTGGACGACGAGCAATTCAGGGGAAGATTCCGTTTTCGGAAGGATACCGTGATTGATCATTACCTATCATTACCCATGGTCGCCAAATAACAGAGGCTTTCCCTTACACAAGTTCTGGTAGGGTTGTGGTTTTATGCCATATCTTCATATGCCGGGAAAAAATATTCATGTTTGGTTATGATTGTTTCCCTCATGCTAGCCCTACATTTTGAGAATAATGTAAGATACATTATTTAGTTTTTAAATAGAAAAATGTTGAAAAATTCTTGTAAATAACTTGTATGATTCATTAAGTAGGTACCCAATTTTCAAATACAGAACAAATTGAGTTGATGCAATTCAAAACAAGAACACAATGTAACGCTTGGTTTATTATAATTCAACTGGTATAACTAGGAACCAACAAGTATATAATATACTTACTTGTGTGGAGAAGGTTATCGACCATATTCCGATATATATATGTGGGATGTAGAGGATCTCGAGGTTCGGTCACAATTAAAGACGTGTTTCCCAACGATTCGACTATTTATTTAGTCATTTACAAGGGCTACGACAGAAAAGATAGCACAATCCGGACTTAATAAAACTATTGGCTTAATTTGTATGGATGGGTACATGTAGCTGATATGCTAGGCGATTTTGTGTTCGTACTTACAGAGTGCAGGCTTCTTCCAAGTCGGAAAAATGCACCATTTAAATAGCTCACTTAGGTTTAAGAGAATTACTAGAAGACGGGTAAAGCACATGTGCCTCTGGATTCCACTATACAACTAAAGACTACACTGATATTTGGAGGATAACGGTATATATGGCCTAACGGTAGGTATGAAACTGGCTACATGAAACTGGCGGGGGTTGGGCAGAAAGGTACTGTTTGTAGATATGTATACTAATGACTGGGTGAAGGGTTTACACTGGTTCTCATAGGATTTTTCTTAAAACTAGTATGAATGGCATTACTGTATACTTTGCTCAAATTCTTTACATCTGATCTCTTATTAACTACTGATTCTTTGGTTCGTTCTATCAATATCATCTCCCTCTTAAATTTATTGCTTTCATATCCAACTATTTTCGTGTCATCAAATGTGAAATTGTGGCTTACTCTCCTGGCATGGGATCTTAAAGCTGTGGTATCTGTGGAATTTGGATGTTTCGTGAGAGTATTAACACTATTTTGGTGAGCATTCAGTCTCAACTTAAGGAGGCTACGTCGAGGCTTATTAATATGTAACCTTCTGGGATTCTTACTTGTGATATTTCATTTTTAAAATCTAATGAGTCCCTAACCAGTCCCTAATGAGTCCCAGAAGGTTACATATTAATAAGCCTCGACGTAGCCTCTCTCTTCACAAATTTACCATTAATGTCTCAGATATACCATCATCTAACATTGAATCGTCCATCCGTCCCGTTAATAGACAACCATGTTAATATTCCACCCTCCCCTATATCAAAAACATGTATGAAAAGATTCATAAAATATTATCTGCTACTAATGATTCAGCCAAAATTTCATTAAAAACTCAATAAATTCCACAACTCAATAAATTCAACAACCTCAATAAATTCCACTTCTCAAACACCAAGTCTCAAAACCAATGAAATCAGATTTGCTATACCAAATGCCTTGTCAATGTGGGAAAACATTCATAGGCCACTGTTGTGTATCGATGTTCGCATCGATACTGTTAATATCGATTCTACGGGATCGACATGGAGATCGATCGAGGGTCAGCTCCATGTATGCCACTGTCCCGGTTTGTTTCGTTAACAGTCTTTTAGTTCCGTGTTCTAATAAAATCTTAGTGTTCCGTCAATTACGTGTATTATTGACCCAACATAACATTGGCGACGAGTTAGAGTCACGCGTGAGTTCCAGTACAGTTTTTGTGCCTAGTTTCAAGTTTGGCAGCACGTGACACGTTGTTGGTACTTCGTAGGTTATGGCGAGTGGCGGCCAACCTTTGTTAGATCATGCTGATCACAAGTCAGTTGAGGGAGAGGACTTTCACGGATTTGAGAAGGAGGCAGCTCGTGGACAGCGAGGTTTTCAGGGAAGCCTGGCGTCGTTTTCACCCGGTTCCCGACGGGTTGGTTTGCTTGGCAGTATCGAGCCATACGTCCCATCGCTTGAGCCATTTTCCAATTATCTGGAACGCCTGGAAGCCTTCTTCGACGTAAATGGCAGCGGAACATCCGACGCTGATAAAGTTAGTACTCTCATTGTTCTAATAGGGCCAGAAATGTATTCAGTCCTCAAAAATCTGACTGCACCCGAAAAACCCAGGAATAAGACGTTTGATGCCTTGCTCACAATTTTAACGCAGCATTATGCACCGGAAGGGATTGAAGTGGCGGAACGATTTAAATTTCACTGCCGAAACCAAAAAGTCGGTGAACCTGTCAAGGACTTTGTTGTCGCGCTAAAGGAATTGTCGTCTAAGTGCAATTTCAGTGAATTTCTGAACGATGCTCTACGAGACCAGTTTGTGTTTGGGTTAAGGGATGCAGTAGCGAAGAAAAGATTGTTGTCCGAAAAGAAATTGACTTTTGAAAACGCTGTCAAAATTGTTTCCGAAATCGAGATGGTTCTGGAACAAACTAGAGCCATGTCTCAGGAAGGTCGAGGTCAGGACGATTCGGAAGAAGTCATCCAGTGGGTGAACAGAAACAACAATCAGAAGAAGAAGTCCAGTGCGGCCACCATATCAACGCCGAAAACCCCAAAGCAGGGAAGTTTTCACCAAGAAAAGTCAGCTAGTAGCAGTGATAAGAATGTAAACAAACGAAAATGTTTTCGTTGCGCTCGATTTCATTCTAATGATTTTGATTGTCCTGTGAAGGATTGGTTTTGTTTTTCCTGTAATCAGAAAGGGCATGTTGCTAAATGTTGTACAACTAAAATTTCGGATACTAATCATGTTGAGATCGCTTTTGCACATCATGTAGATGTGAGTAATCAGCCTGTGTTTTGTAAGTTGAATGTCAATGGATCAGAATTATTCTTTGAAATTGATTCGGGATCTCCGTATACGCTTTTACCTAAGTTTGTGTATAACCGATTTTTCAGTTCTGTACCGTTAGTAAAAAGTAATATTCGGCTGAATGCGGCAAATGGTGAACCATTGAAGGTAATAGGTGGGTGATTCCACGAAAAACGTCATATTCTTGTCCCAAACTGTTCTAGGACATTCTGTTTGGTATAATGGGATGGGGGAAAAAATGTGTGTACAGTTCTCTCTTTGGTACATCTCCCCCAGTACCAAAAAAAGTTTTTCTGAATCAGTGATCAGTAATCAGTAATCAAACATCAAAAACCTCTCTCCCCTGGCTGTCCCACTCTATAATGTTACCACTTCACCAATGTTTTTTTGTGTTTCCCTTGTGTTTTCAAGCTGGGGAAAAATATTTATTCAATTCAAATCTGATCAGGTTTCACACCAACAGGTTCATTTTTTCTTAAAGATTTCCTGGTTGGGAGTTACAGCACAATAAATCAATGTCCCATGGGTATACTCTCTCTACCCTGGCCATTTTCAAACCTTCCTTCAAATCACTGAAAAAAGGTTTTTTTTTGTTTCCAACACTGTGTGGCAGTACTGCAAGAAGCCGCCAAATGATTCTGCCTAACCTTAACTTGTGATACTTCAGTTTAGTCCGCGTGTTGGATGCGAGTTGTTGTGAAAAGTGGGTTCCGGTTTTATTCAACCTCTCTTCCCTGGCATTCACCATTGAACGTTGGTAAGTCTAATCTTATAACTTTCATTAGCATTTGGATGATGTGTATGGTAGAAACAAGATCCCCAAACACCATGTTTTCTTTCACTTGTTTTCTTTCACTTTTTCAAGTTTTTGCTTTAATTTATCTCTACCCTGGCCTTTCTTGAAAGTTGAAGGACCAGGAGAGAGAGGTACAGCCCAGGGTAGAGAGAATTTTAAATTCATTATTGGTTTCTCTAATCTGTTTGACATATTTTTAGTAAGCAATTCATAACCATAGGTCCTACTAGCAGATCAGCATGTAGAAAAAAATCAGCATCATTTTTGCAAATTGTTTTTATAAAATAAAGTTTGACTTTTAACGAGCCCCCCTAGGGTTGGTATTATTCATTCACTCTGTCATCAGTTGAAACCAAATTCAGCTTTCCTTCTGTTGTAAAGAAGTGTGCAGATACTTGTTACACCATTGAAATATATATTTAGCGTAGATACACTTAGTTATGTATGTAGGTACACTATTTACGTTGAAAATTGAGAGGGAGAGAGAGATAGTTTCGATAGAGATTTCTTCTTTTCTTTTAGGTTAGACGAAATGGAGAGAAAGAAGCAAAGTCGAGAAGAAGAGCTAAGAATGAAAAGAGTAGCTGAACGTTTGAGATTAGAGAAGATAGTGAGTGATCCTGTGCTGAGAGCGATTCAGAAAGAAAAGGACAGGGAGAAATACAAGAAGAAGCTAGAAAAGAAGCAAGTAAAAAAAGTAGGTGACATGAGTGAACGAGAGAAGAGGTATTTCAGAAAGATATGACGAGAAAAGGCAAAGAAAGTATACAAAAAGAAGAAGGTAAGGGAGAAAACAAGTTCAGGAGGAGGCAGTCCGAACATTGGTCATTCAAACACCATGCCCATCCCATCCACGCCACCAGCCACATGTTCAAGCTCACAGCCCTCAACGTTGTCCATCAAACGGAAAAAATCAGGAAGGCGTAAAGTAAAGAGAGGCAGATCAAGGTTAACGTACGCAAATAAAAAACTGAGACAGGAGAACGAATGTTCGAAACGAAGAAATGAAACACTGAGGAAACGATTGTACAGAAAAAAGATCGCAGGGTTGGCGGAGTCTCCTCGATTGAAAGTTAGTAAAATCATGAAGATGAATGACCTAAAAGATAATTCAAAAACTCGGCGCTGCGCGCCTCGCCTGAGTACTACCTAGAGCCCTTGGCTAAAATTACAAACCATGAATATGCTTTAGCCTCATGATGTGCTCCTCGCTGTTTCTCTGACCCAAAATGTGGGTATCATTATGTGAGGCTGCAAATTTGTTTTCAATACTTCATCCAGTAATTATTCAACAAATTGAATTTTGGAAACGAGGAATTGTCGCCAATCTGAATCATAATTAATCACCGCGTCACAACAAATTATCGCAACAGTTAGGTACATAGTTCCGTATCATCGGTATCCATGTTGTCGTCCGACATTTCGTTATGAAAAACTTTCGTTAGCATTTTGGCTACTTAGGTCACGGCTAAAGCATATTCATGCTAAAAAAAAAAATCAATTACAGTGAACAAGCGCCAATTTATGTAGGTATCTATTTTGTAAGCTTACCTAATGTTCTGAATTGTTACCTAGTCACTCTCAAGTCAACCAACAAGGAGACCTAGCTTTAAATTCATGTTTTAGAGAAACACCATGTCAAACTATAACGTTGCTACATTTTAAGTTTATTGGCATCTGTTTTCATTTTTTTACTCTTGTATTTTGAATTTTTCAACTGGGAATTATGGCTGTTCACATAAAATTCCTAATAGTTTGATAAGATGCGATATATATGTGAATAACATTTGTTAAATGAGACTGAAGTATGTTTACATAAAAAATATAAATGAGGATGTTGACTGAAAAGTACTGTTTTTCTCTCTCCCCTGGACAGTAACTCTCTCCCCTGGAACCATGTTTTACTAAAACATGAATATCTGATAAAGTAATTATAACTGTGCGTGCCCACTTTGCGCTCCTCATAAGGAAGGCAATGTTAAGACAATAAGAGAGAAAAAATAGGAAAAATCTATCAAAAAATATCGTTGGGTTGGTCAGGTCAAATTTGACGTTTTTCGTGGAATCACCCAGGTACCATGTCAGTTTGTGTTAGATATCGCTGTAATGTGTTTTCTGATTTGTCTGTGGTTGTTGTAGATCAGTTGTTGAAAAGAAGTTTGCTCGGTCGTGACTGGTTGTCAGTTTTAAACCCTGATTGGAGGAGCCTGCTGCTGGGTATGGTTGATGTTAATCCCAAGTCATTGGTAACCGGATTGCACCAAGTAAGTGATTCGTCTGTCTGTGTTGACGTAAATCCTGCTGGCTCCATTCTCGAAAATACATATCGGAAACGTTTTCCTAATATTTTTCCCGATAGTAATAATGACCCAATCAAGACGTTTGTTGCATCCATTGTGATGAAGGAAAATGCTAGCCCTGTTTTCCATAAGGGGTGTAATGTACCATATGCTCTTCGTGATAAAGTTGCTGCAGAGTTGGATTCGTTGGTAAAGAAAAATATTATCGAACCTGTTAGGCACAGTAGGTGGGCGTCACCCATTGTGACAGTAATGCGCAAAAATGGCGGTATTCGTATTTGCGCGGATTTCAAAGCCACTTTGAACCGTTTTGTTGATATTGATCATTATCCGTTACCCAGAATAGACGAGATTTTGCACAGTTTAGTCAACAGTAAGTTTTTTTGTGAAATCGACCTTACTAATGCATTTTTGCAAGTTGAAGTCAGTGAAAAATGCAAGGAGTATTTAACCATCAATAGTTTTGCTGGGTTGTATAGGTTTAATCGTCTCCCTATGGGGCTGAACGTTTCCCCAGCTCTGTTCCAATCTGTGATGGATTCCATCTTGAAAGGAATAACGGGTGTACAGTGTTACATCGATAACGTGATTATTTCGGCTAGAACAAGGGAGGAATGTCTGCAAATTTTGGAGACTGTCTTGAGTAGGTTGAATGAATATAATGTTAAGGTCAATCCAGATAAGTGCAAACTGTTTGAGACTTCGATTGAATTGTTGGGCTTTCGGGTGGATGACAAGGGCTTACATCCATCTCAAGAGAAAGTTAGAGCCATAAAAATGGCAAGGGCTCCCAATAACATCACCGAGTTGAAATCGTTTCTTGGCCTCATCAATTTTTATCATCAGTTTGTGGCCATGAGTGCACATATGTTGGAGCCATTGTATGCTCTTACAAGAAAAGGAGTTCCTTGGGTTTGGACTGGAGAGTGTGGAAATGCTTTTATGGCTGCTAAAACAGCAATTTCGGACAAGAGCCTGTTGGTGTTGTACGATCCCAGCAAGCCGTTGGTTCTCACCTCGGATAGTAGTTCGTATGGGGTAGGGGCAACATTGTCGCACGTCATTGATGGTGTTGAACACCCGATATCATTCGCATCTTCTACGTTGTCTTCTGCTGAAAGAAACTATAGCAGTCTGGATCGTGAAGGTCTGGCGTGTGTTTTTGCAGTGAAGCATTTTCATAAGTATTTGGCTGGTCGTCGGTTCACCTTGGTCACTGATCACCAGCCATTACAGGCAATATTTAACCCCAGAAAAGGTATTCCCCAAGTTGCCAGTGCGCGGCTGCAGCGTTGGTCTCTGATACTATCGGCTTATGATTATGATATCAAGTATAGGAAGGGAACTAGCATTGCCAATGCTGACGCGTTGTCGAGGTTGCCTTTGAATCAACCCACTGATGTGGCTGATTGTTTGGCTATAGTTGATGGTTTTGAGAATAGTGTTTTGACGTTTAGAGAAGTTGCCGAAGAAACTGTTAAAGATTCAGTTTTATCTCAAGTACTTTTGTGGGTCCAAGATGGTTGGCCACAATCAGTACCCGTTGATTATCGTACTTTTTTTAAAGTTCGCTTAGCCCTGTCAGTCCAAGCAAATTGCGTTCTTTTTGGTTCAAGGGTGGTCATTCCCAAAGTTCTGCGACCTAAAGTTTTGGAAACACTTCACAGCGCACATACTGGGATAGTTAGGTCAAAGATGTTGGCCCGTAAGTTTGTTTGGTGGCCTAACTTGGAATGCGACATTGAACAAAAAGTTAAATGTTGTCAAACGTGTCAGTTGACTCAGAACGACAGTGTTCCCAAAGTATTTGTTCCCTTGCATAAACCGAATTCTTCCTGGCAACGTTTGCATATGGATTTTCTGGATACTTTCAAATGTAAGTTGTTTTTGTTGGTTGACTCGTATTCCAAGTGGTTGGAATGTTTTGTATTACCAAGTGGGTCTTCCGCCTCTCACGTGATAGCTATCTTGTCTGATGTTTTTGCTAGATTTGGCTACCCACAGGAGATTTGGAGCGACAATGGCCCACCTTTCAGTAGCCATGAGCTGAAACAGTACTTTGTCCGGGTTAACATTAAGTATATTTTTTCACCACCCTATAATCCAAGTTCTAACGGACAAGCCGAACGTATGGTTCAAGAGATAAAGAAAATGATTTTGAGAGACGTTATTTCCTCCAAAGCTAGTAGTTGTGGTTCTGTTTCTCTGGCCGAACGTCTCACTAAATGTTTGTTTTCGTACCGTAATACGCCTAGTAGTGTTACCCAGCGATCTCCTGCTGAATTGTTATTGCAGTTTTCCCCCAGAACTCTGCTGTCTATGTTGTCCCCTAAGGACCAGCCTCTCCGCACGCCTGTCGAACCAACGGTTACAGCTTATCAGTATATTATTAATCAAAAAGTTTTGGTGAGAAATCCCCACAAAGGTTTATATAAATGGGTTCCGGGTAGAATTATGGAACGTATTGGATTGGTTGTTTATTTGGTCAAGTTGAGCAATGGAGCTATCAGGAGGTGTCATCACAACCAGTTGAAGCTAAGTCCGTTGCCGGATGCTTCGCACCCTTTAGGTCGGGCTTTGGATTGTTCACGTTCGTCTGGGGGAGAGGGTGATCATTTCATTGAGCCTCGAGTAGGGTCACCCACACAGCAGTCAGGTGATCAAGTCATTGAGCCTCGAGTAGGGTCACCTACACAGCGGTCAGGTTATCCTCCCAGGGACAGTTCAGGGGAGACTACCCCTGAAGTTTATCGTAGATCAGTTAGAAGTACTGCAGGGATACCACCAGACCGTTATTCACCTTCTCTGTTTTGACACTAACATTGTACAAATTAATGTTCAAGTTTTGTATGTATTATGTTTGTATGTTTTGTTTTATCTAAGTTTTGTATGTTTTATCTAAGGAGGGGGAAGTGTTGTGTATCGATGTTCGCATCGATACTGTTAATATCGATTCTACGGGATCGACATGGAGATCGATCGAGGGTCAGTTCCATGTATGCCACTGTCCCGGTTTGTTTCGTTAACAGTCTTTTAGTTCCGTGTTCTAATAAAATCTTAGTGTTCCGTCAATTACGTGTATTATTGTGTTTGGATAAGGGTTTGAGCCTCGTGTTCTTTTGATTAGCTTTGTTGATAAGCTCTCTTGATAAGGATGTTGCCCACCCTCTGGTGGGGCGTTCGTAGGCAGTCGTTGAGTACCTACGTAAAATGGAAGACGGTGTTCGGTGGATGTGTTTGTCGACAATTTAATAAATACGTTTTTATTGAACTGAGGTTTTAATTAAAACCAAACATGGCGCAGTCTAGTTGTGGTTCGGATTAGTTTTGAGTGATTAGGAGCCGTGATTTGCAGTGATTCGTCGATTTGCTTGAGTCTCCACGTTGCCTACTGCAAGGTTATTTTACGATGATGGAGTTTACCAAACCATCCCCTCTGAATTTGGATGGAAATTTGTCCGTGAACTATAAGGAGTTCAAAGAGGAAGCATGGAATTACATCATTGCGTCTGAAACTGACAAGAAACCGCGAGCTGTTCAGGTGGCTAGGATGAAAAATCTGATGGGTGCACCCGCGCTGAGACTTTACAACAGCATTACAACGATTCCAACGGATGATGAAACGATCAAGAGTATCCTTGAAGTACTTGAAAAACATTGTGTCCCTAAAGTGAATGAAGTTATGGAAATTTTCACGTTTCTCAACAGGAAACAACAGTTGGGTGAACCTTTTGAACGCTTTTATGCTGATTTGCGGTACTTGGTGAGATCTTGCGATTTTGCTGATCAGGAGGACAAACTGCTCCGAGCCCAAATAACCCTGGGCATTTCTTCAGACGAACTGCGAGCCAAGCTGTTGCGAGAGAACCCGTCATTGGATAGGATGATTAACTTTTGCAAGGGGACTGAGTTAGCTGAATCTAATTCCAAATTCATCGCCAATTCTATCAAGTCGGAAGTGTTAGCTGTCAAGAAAAACGACACCTATAGTTGCTTCCAAGGAAGGGGTTCGTCGTTTCATCGCCCGCGTACTGATAGAAATCATGCTGAAGTGAAAAATTTGGAGAAGCCTGCCCCGTCCATTTTCAAGTATCCCAAGAAGACGACTGACCAGTGCCGAAGGTGTGGGTATTTCCATGGAGATCGTAAGTGCCCTGCAGATGGCCAGCAGTGTAATACTTGTCGTAATTTCAACCACTTTTCTAGGATGTGTTTTAAGAATACCAAAGTTGTTAAGGAGGTAGTTTGTGGCAATTCTGATAGCGATAATGACTTTTCTGTGAGTAGTATCATTGCAACTAATGCATCCTTTCAACTTAATGCCATTTCGGAGTCGAGTGAATGGATAGTGGAACTCGTGTTGCATGATTCTAAACCTATATTTTTCAAACTAGACAGTGGGGCCCAGACCAATATTTTACCCTTGGGGGTTGTTGAGGACTTGAATGTTCTGGGGATAATGACGAATACAGGAGTAAAACTTGAGGCCTTTGGAGGTTACAAAATCCAACCCCTCTGAATTTGGATGGAAATTTGTCCGTGAACTATAAGGAGTTCAAAGAGGAAGCATGGAATTACATCATTGCGTCTGAAACTGACAAGAAACCGCGAGCTGTTCAGGTGGCTAGGATGAAAAATCTGATGGGTGGAGATTGTTCAAATCAAAGACAAAACTGCTCGGTCTGTAATCAAGTCTCTCAAACCAATTTTTAGTAGGTTTGGGATTCCAAAATTATTTATTGCCGACAATAATCCATTTAACTCGTTCGAATTTTTAAATTTCGCTGCTGAATGGAATTTTGATGTTCGTTTTTCCAGTCCTCATCACCATCGTAGTAACGGCCTAGCGGAAAAAGCTGTTGGTATTGGGAAGTCCTTACTCAAAAAATCTCATTATGAGGGTCACGATTTGGACTTGTACCTTTTGAATTACAGAAATTCCCCAGTGGCTGGTCTTCCATACTCTCCGGCTCAACTCCTAATGGCAAAAAATTTGAGGTCTAAATTACCAGTTCCTTTTGACGACCTTCGCCCTAAAATAATTTCGGACTCAGCTGTAAGGGAGAAATTGGGACAGAAGGAACGTTATGATCGGGCCAGTCGTATTCCCAGCCAGTTTGTGGAGAAGGAAAGAGTTCTGATTCAAAATCAAACCACGAACCTTTGGGAGGATGGCATAATCTTATCCAAGTTAGACCCTAGATCTTATTTAGTCAGAGTAAAAGGTAGAGTTTTTCGTAGGAACTCGCTGCACATTAAAAAGAGTCACAGTTCTGGTGCCAGTACTGGCACCAGCCACTGTGGTAGTGGGTTGCCTGATGGTGATGATGAGCTGGTGGGAGATAGTTGTGAGCCCAATGAGGATTCCGGGGAATCCAATTCAGGTAGTGGGATTCAACTGCAACAGGGTTCTCCTACGCCTGTCTCTGGTTCTCCTGATACAGGTCGAATACAATCGCCACATGGGTCAAATGTTGGAAGCCCTTACCAGACAAGGTATGGGCGTACTGTTAGACTTCCTGCAAGGTATCAAGACTGAGTTATTTCATTCTATCAATTTGATGTTAATCTTAGTTTACTGTGATTGTTCTTTTAAATTTACTGTGATTGTTCTTTGATGTTAATTTTAGTTTACTGTTAGTGTTCTTTTCTAAGATGATGAGATGTTTGATAACGTTTACGTAGTATTAAGTACATACCATTGTGTTTTTCCTATGTTTTACTTATGTTCTTGAAACTCTTGGTTCAATGTGTCCATTGATGTCAATATTAGTTTACTGTGATTGTTCTTTTAAAGTTACTACAGTTGTTCTTAAAAAAAAAAAAAAAAAAAAAAAAAATTGTAACATTTTAAAGAGGAAAGGATGTTTGGATAAGGGTTTGAGCCTCGTGTTCTTTTGATTAGCTTTGTTGATAAGCTCTCTTGATAAGGATGTTGCCCACCCTCTGGTGGGGCGTTCGTAGGCAGTCGTTGAGTACGTAAAATGGAAGACGGTGTTCGGTGGATGTGTTTGTCGACAATTTAATAAATACGTTTTTATTGAACTGAGGTTTTAATTAAAACCAAACAATTGACCCAACATAACAGCCACTCCCACTCCCACCTCAAGTTGAGACTGAATGCTCACAAAAATAGTGTTGATACTCTCACGAAACATCCAAATTCCACAGCTTTAGTTGGCCTAACTAGTAATTCTCCTAAACCTAAGTGAGCTATGTAAATGGTGCATTTTGCCGACTTGGAAGAAGCCTGCACTCTGTAAGTAAGAACACAAAATCGCCTAGCATATTAGCTACATGTACCCATCCATACAAATTAAGCCAATAGTTTTATTAAGTCCGGATTGTGCTATCTTTTCTGTCGTAGCCCTTGTAAATGACTGAATAAATAGTCGAAACGTAGGAAAACACGTCTTTAATTGTGACCGAACCTCGAGATCCTCTACATCCCACATAATAATATTATTATGTTTACATATTAGCATATTATTAGCATATTATTAGCATATTATTAGCATATTATGCTTACTCGCATACTTGCTTACTTATATACTTACTTGCATAATAATAATAATATATTATATGCTTCACATATTATGAAGTTTGTAATGAAGTATAATGCTGGTAATATAGTAATAAAGTATAGTTATATGGTATAATAACAAGGTATAATTACAGTTTTCAGTTAAGTAATTACATTTCTGATTCCTTCTCTAACCTATTTATTTTTTATGAGTATTTTTTTTTCTGATTGACAAAGTTCCTCTTCATGGCGGGTTTGATTTTGGAAGAGCTCATTTTTCAGTTCTTCCGCCTTCACTCATGCTCCATGAATTGTTGGTTTTGTTTGATGCGAACCTCGAAGTCATCCATGCTGGATTTGTTTCCTGCAACAGTTTATTAAATTACCACTGAGAACTATGTTATTTTTTGTTTAAAAGTACACTAAATTTTTTAAAATCTATAATGTGAATGAATGAGTGAGTGAATTGAATCGAATTTGCAATGGGTCCAAAATTTTAGGAATGACGCTAAACAGGCGAATTTTAGAAGAAATATCTGGGTTTATGTAACATGACATGTTACATAAACCCAGATATTTCTTCTAAAATTCGCCATTATGATCTTTATGATCTTCGCCATATCATTATGTCCTTTATGATAATGATTATTATCTTCACCTCAATGATAATTATCATTATGATCTGAGTGTAGAACCGTAGGTCTACCGTTTGTTGTTAATGTTGTACCTAGTGGTCTTTCGTCGAATATGATTGTGATGTTTGATATGATTGTGATGTTTGGAATATCTTATTCAAATATGACCAAAATTCAAAAAATATGTAGCCTTCCAAAGAACTCAAAACATTCCCAAAAAATGTGTCTTCTATAGAAAATTGAACAACGAATCCGAATATACCCCCATATTGGGGTCTAGAATGCTTCCTTCCAGGTTATTTAATGAAAAATGTCCAGGAAATCACGATTTTTTAATGATTTTTTTCTTATCTTCGGACGCTTTACGCATGATATAGAAGAAAAGTGACAGTTCTTATTTTTATCCATAACGTTAGACTTGTCTGCATAGAATGGAACCAACCACAACTTTACAGGCTCAAAACCCTACTCCTCAGTTACCCTTTCGTTTTATTGAAACATTACTAGAATAAATGGAAGATAAATGACCACTAGGTACAACATTAACAACAAACGGTAGACCTACGGTTCCACAGTCAGATCATAATGATAATTATCATTGAGGTGAAGATGATAATCATTATCATAAAGATCATAATGATAATGATTAATTTTACGCTATTTCATTATATCGTGACGGGACGGTTGTGAAAATCGATCGAGGAACTTTCTTTCTAATATGAGGAAAACATCTTAACCAAGCAATTTCGCCTGGACGTGACCGGTCGAAAAACAAATGGAAACATCCTGTTAATCATTATTATCACCTAAATGATAATAAAAAGATGATGAATGCTGAACTTACTTGGCAGCGTTGTCCTGTCGAGCAGTTGAACTCTTCGGCTATCTTTTCCCATGCCTTCTTTTTTTCATCACAGACACGGCATCGCCCTTTTTGTTTTCCACTTCTCCCCTATATTTTAAAACCAGGGTCGAGAAAGCCAAATATGTTTAAAATCGAGAATAACAAACGGTTTGAAATCGAGGTGACGACGAGTTGAAGACTGGTAATGCTCGGGGCTGAAGGAGTGGCGACGGATTTGGGAAAACCCATGATTTCATCTCTTGAGTACAGTTGGACGACCCCACAATCACTATTAGAGAGTTCCTAAGGGGATAATAAGTTTGAACTGTCCAAATTGAACTCTTTTTCAATGTCACAAACCTATAAAATCACGTACAAAATATAAACACAATTGCAACCTTCTGACTGGTTACCCACCGTCGGAGCTGCCAACTTCAGGTTCAACAAGAGTATTTAGAAACATTATTTACATTAATTAATGTTACATTAATTATTATTATGAATTATTACTAATTATTAATAATTTTATCAAGTACCTAGTGAAAATTATTATAATTTATTGTTAGGTATTAATAATTTGTATTTATTATTAATAATTATTATCAAGTACCTAGTGAAAATTATTATAATTTATTGTTAGGTACCTAATAATAATTTGTATTTATTATTAATAATTATTATTATTAATTATGATTAATTAATGTGATATCTGGCTGTTGGAATCGACTGGGTTCCTTTGTGCAGAACCGAATGATAGAGATGATGAATTAATTACAAATAAAATGTACCGATATAATTCTGAATGATAGAGATGATGAATTAATTACAAATAAAATGTACCGATATAATTCTGGGGTTTTTAATACTACCTACGTCGGCAACAATTTACAATTTATTTTTTTATTACAGATTACAAATGAACAGAAACAGAGTGCATCTACAAGTGCTAATCACGTGATCAAGACAGAGAGTTTTCAGGCTGGAGTGTTCAGCTGAGACTGAGTTTCAGGGCAGGAGCCGCCACTGATTGACTGTCTGCTCCGCTTCTGGGCCTGTTGGCTAGGATCGATGTGTAGTAGGGATGGGTATCGATGTATCGATGTTTCAAAAACATCGATGATTTTCCCCAAACATCGATGTTTCACTCTTCGATGTTTTTCACCAGACATAGATGTTTTTTCTCAAAACATCGTTTCTTGGCCAGTTGGCTTAGGTCGATATCCTTGTATCCACGAGAGTAGTATCCATGCTGTCACGAGGCATCCATGTGCCCTTGTTCGGTCAGTTGTGCTGGACAGTTTATCGAGTAACAAACAAAATAACCTTAATAACCAATTATTGACGTGCAAAGTCAATTGTTGGTTCTCGATTTCAAGGCTTCTATAATCTCATTTTTTCTTTCTTCATTTACACAAATCTCGAGCAAAACATCTACATCCATGGAATAGGGGAAATAAGCAGTGTTCACTTTCGGCGCCCCATGTTTTGTGGCCGAAGGCAACTAATTGAGAAAAGCGCACTCGCAATTTCGGTGTTTGTATTCGGATTTAGATTTGTATGTCTATTTACCAGTTTGGTAGTTTGGTAATTTACCAAGTCTTCAATTTCCGTGGGAAAATGGAAACCGAAACGGCTTCCGATGAAAACCAAACTCTCCCTAGCATGCCGCTGCTTTTCATGACGTCTCAATCACAACCAACTTCCCCCGAACCTGTCACGGTGAGTCACTGTCAGCCTGTCACAGTATTCAATACATTTTATTCACTATTTCATTAGTAATCATTACTATTATTCGCAAGTTATTGTCACTATAATCATCGCTAGGAGTCTAATAAAAGTGATTCAGGATCAAAATCGGTTAGCTGCCCCAATCCAATTTTTCTTCTATACCTACACAAGTGGTTTGGTTTGGTAGGTATAATACCTACCAAACCAAATCACTTGTGTAGGTATAGAAGAATTGTAGGCGTTTAAACAATTAAAACAGGTTTTGACCGATTAATCTATAATGTAGATTAGTTGGACATATGTAGATCAAATGGATGCGGTTGCGGAATAACAACATTCCCCAATCTACTGATTAGGTACTAGTATCGGTGAGGAAAACATCGATGTTTGCCGTTTGTTGGGGGCAGCTTACCGATTTTGGGAAGTGCCCAGTAATAATAAACATAGTTTTGTGCAGTTTGTATTCAATAGAAAAAGTTTATAAGTTGAGGGCAGCTAACCTATAATTTTTAATCTATATTAATTAAAAACTACTTTAACATTTGTTTTACTTGTTTAAACACATACAATACCAACCAAACCACTCCTGTATGGAAGAAAAATTGATCAGGGGCAGGTAACGGATTTTGACCGTGATTCAGTGCTAAATGTTACCTACGTATCAAACAGAATCAAACACCTGTATGACAACAATCACGACATTCAAAGGTAATATCATATACAGGTGTTTGATATTATCAACGTGATTGAGTGTTGAGCTTATTAAAAAAGTTAATAAGCAAATATCCAATCCACTGGTGCACTTAGTTATTCCAGGTTCCCATCAATATACAGGGTGGGCCTAAAGTAAACATAGATATTTTGAAGATTTATGGGAAATTTAATGGTGAATAAAATAGTTCCAGTGACATGGGAGGATTAGAAAAATGCTTGAATTACTCGCAAATGGCTTCATGTCTCAAAATACGTTTCGAAGAGCTTTTAGAGCATTGAATTTCGAGTGGAATGAGACTAAACGAACGTTGTTATCTTAATTTAATACCGAGGAATGGTTTTGTTTCAAAATGTTAGTGAATCGTTTAAAAGGAGAAAGTTAGGAGGCCAGTATGAATGTTGATCCTACCTCAACACCTGGACCGAGTCCGGTTGATCCGCAACGAAATGAAACAAGAACATTTATGTCGCTGGTATGAAGTATTTGAATCGCTGTTGTCAACTCAGTTTGCCTTAAAAAAGCCCATGACATACACCCTGGCTCTGACCAAGATGTCCATGACTGCTGAAGCCAAATTACCAAAAATAACCTAATAGCCCAATTACTATAAAATGACTGCATGCACATGAGAATTCAGCAGAACTGAAGAAGGGCACGACGATGTAACCTGCTCCACCACCTCGTTTCCAAACCAAATAGGCGCTGCCAGGTTTTTGACTCGACCACTCCTCGTGAAGCACATCAGCTTTGTCTTGATTATTTTAACCGTGAGACCATTTTCCTCACAATTATTGCAGGTTCATTATTCTGTATCACTCAAGATCACCATATTAGCTGCATGCAATAGCAGCAGCATATCTCTAAGGCCATTTATGTCAAGCCATACTCACCATCTAGACCGAAAATAGTCCTAAATATCTGATAAGTACCGTGTAAAAAGGGGTGGACTGCAGATTTCACCCTGCAGTACTTCCTGTGTGAGGTCAATTGTGGCTGACATGTTTCAATTTACCCTTAACTGGCAGCTGGCTCTAAGCAACATTTTCAGGAATCATCTGGTGGTAGGTAAGGGGAATCTTCTGGGGTTATGATGGTAAGGGCTTGGATCGCTCTCCATAAACTAATTTAGGGAAGAATTCACTGGTCTAAGATAAAAGACAATCGAAACCCCCACGACAATTTACAATACCTTCTAATCCTCTTCCACTCGGCAGCAATGTCCAGCAATCACTGGCGAGGTTATGAGCTCCTCCAGCATGTGTACCTTGCTCAATTACAAGATAGAATGATACCGTTGCTCGCTTGTTTATTTTGTTTCGTTTATTATTCAAATATAGTAATAACATACTATGTTATTACTATATTTGAATACTATGTTATTACTATATTTGAATACTATGTTATTACTATATAGTAATTACGCTCTATTAGAGCGTAATTACTATATTTTACAGTCTCAGGAATTCACTATTCACTACTTTTTACTATATAATATATAGTGTTGATGGGATTGACTAGTGTGAAGAAGCAGGTTGTATTCAAATGACCAAGCTAGTCTTTTTTTCCGTGTTTATTTTCTCACGACGTTTCGGCAATGGAACAAAGCCCTATTCATGTGAGATTACATGTAGAAGTGAAAATTTTTTACATTAAACTAACGAACTATTGTAAAGAAGTAAAGAAAGGGCTTTCTTTACTTCTCTACAATAGTTCGTTAGTTTAATGTAAAACATTTTCACTTCTACATGTAATCTCACATGAATAGGGCTTTGTTCCATTGCCGAAACGTCGTGAGAAAATAAACACGGAAAAAAAGACTAGCTTGGTCATTTGAATACAACCTATATATATATATATATATATATATAAGTTATGTGTAATTGAAATTGTAAACCCATTAAAAAAATAGCTGAGACTGTAAGAAACCCCGGCGAGCGCCCTGCGGACCCTCGCCGCTTGGAAAGATTGTACGGGCAGTCTCGAGCTGCCCTTCTTCGAGTGTATTTCTCTGTCGCACGTTATAAATTTGTGATTTAACTCAAATAAACTTTTTTAAAAACTAAAAAGTGGAAACGAGTTATTTAACTGGCGCAGTCGGTAGGACCACGGAAACAATTTGTGATATCAAAACTCCAAATTGTTTTGTGTTTTAACACTTGACCGCGGAAGCCTACGTTCGCGTGCGACCCTCAGAGACTTCAGTGACCTACGGAGACCGTTCTCTATCGAAAGCTACCTGTGGAGACCACCAATTTGGAGACCGTCAAAACTTAAGGAGCTGGAAGAGAACCACCGAAGTACACCGAAATCAAGTTGAAAAGGACACCGTTCATCATCCACCTTTGAAGAACCACCTTTTCAACGCGATATACACTCTGGAGTTTTACCAGGAGACCGTCTTAGAACCACCTGTGAAACTCCTGTGAACTGATTCGGACACCGTCGCCCGCACACCTCGCGAGGAGACCCCCGAAACATTCGCATCCAAGACGGACGACCATCCGGAGAAGCCGTCGAAGGAAGAAGAAGGCAACAGCCGGGCTCGACAGCGCTATACCACCGAACTACCCTCTTTTCGGCGACCCGCCCGGAAACCATCAGATGTGGACAGCGCTGGTCTTGGTTCTGTAAGTCATCAAATTTGCACACTTGATAATATTATTGATTTGTCCGAAATGTTTAAAAATAATTCAACAATGTCAGTACAAGAACTGAAATCATGCTACTTGGACATGGTCCCTGTCTTCAATGGGGAACCCGAATTATTGGCAAATTTTATAGAAGTGTGTGACGAATTAATTAATCATTTCTATGATAGAGCGAACGTTAATAACTTTCAAAACAGATGTTTGATAAGATCAATACTCGCAAAAGTTAGAGGGAAAGCCGCAGAACTTATAGTTAGCGCAAATTGTACCACATGGGACAATATCAAAATTGCATTAACTTCAGGATATGCAGACAAGAGAGACATTTACACATTGACAATAGAGCTCACCGAACTAAAACAAAATAATTAATCTGCTTTCATGTACTTAGAAAAAATAAGAAAATACCTTAACTTAACGGTGATGTATCTTAAAAATAATGCAGTCCCAAATTCTGAACATCAAATTTATTTATTTCAGCAATTAGCGCTAAGGGTATTTTTAAGGGGACTAAAGGAGCCTCTAGGAAGCCTCTTGCAATCAAGAAAACCTTCCGATTTAGATTCAGCTCATGGTTTGTTAACAAATGATTTCCAGTTCTACTCTTACCGGCAAAACTTTATCAAACCGGATAATAAAGCTGTCCCTCACACCAACAACTTTAAGCCTCCTCAAGGCCAAAACCTTACCCATCGTCCACCTTATCAGCATCCCCAGCGTAATAATACACCTGGACAGATGCCGAATCAACAGAGATTCCCCCAGACAACAACGCCTGTTCCTCAGTTCCATAATCGTAATATAGAAGGTGAGGAGATTACAGACGATAAAGTTGAAAGTCACTCAGCAACAGAGCCGAACGAAAACATACAAACCATGAGTGAAGACAATCCTTTTTTAGAAATGGACTATCCCGATTACCCCAATTTAACTTGATGAATTTGGGAAATAACAAGAATGAATTACCTTACATTATTTTACCTAACCTAGAATTAAGAATTTTAATTGATACCGCTAGTACTAAGTCATTTATTAATCCAGCTATAACTCATAAGTATTTTCATAAAAAATTGTCCAAAGATCCCTTTCAAGTGACTACTGCACATGGAACTACAATTGGTGAATTAAGTACTTTGGTCCCATGCGGAGAATTGTTCGGAAAAAGAAACCTCAACCTGAAATTTTTCGTATTCCAATTCCACGACAAATTTGATTTGCTATTAGGTTTAGATGGTTTAAAACAACTAAACGCCAAGATTGACTTGCTAAGAAACACACTTAGCACAGCTATCAAAAATGTCCCAGTACACTTTCATCAATTACACACGAACACTAGCTACACGATTGAAGCTCGAACCATGAAAAGGGTCAAACTAAGAATAAACAATATCAAGGACGGAGAAGGAGTGATCCCCTACATAAAACTTAAAAGAATAGAAATACCCCAGTGCATTGTAAAAATCCAAAATCATGAAGCCCACTGTGTGATGGTTAACCCAAGTGACCAGAATATAGAAGTCAAAACAATAGGAAAATTCAACATTGAAGAAATTGAACCTCAACAAAGTAACTTCAATAATTATAACACGTTCCCTTACGAAAAATTCAAACCAGACCTGACCAAACTTAGGCTAGACCATTTAAATTCAGAAGAAAAAAAGGAGATCGTAAAGCTAATAAAAGAATATTCGGACATTTTTCATTCAGACGAGACAACTTTGACATTCACAAATCAAGTGAAACACAGAATAAGAACGACTGACGAGACGCCTATTTACACAAAACCCTACCGATATCCACAAATATACAAACAAGAAGTACAGAAGCAGATAGCAGACATGCTAAACCAAAATATCATCGAACCATCAAACTCTCCATGGAACTCCCCTATCATAGTAGTACCAAAAAAATGGATGCCTCAGGAAAACAAAAATTTAGGATTTGCGTAGATTATAGAAAATTAAATGAGAAAACCATCCCTGACAAGTATCCCCTACCAAACATTACGGACCTGCTGGACAAATTAGGAAAATGCCAGTATTTCACGACAATAGACCTGGCATCCGGATTTCATCAAATAGAGATGAGGAAGGATGCCATTTGGACTCTCCGGATCTCCTCCTACATTCCAGCGAGTAATGGACAACATCCTGCGGGGAATCCAAAACGAACTATGTTTAGTTTACATGGATGATATCATTTGCTTCAGCACGAGCCTACAGGAACACGTAACAAGATTGAGACAGATTTTTGAAAGACTTAGACAGGCCAACATGAAAATTCAACTGGACAAAACAGAATTCTTAAGAAAAGAGGTGGGATTTCTAGGACACGTAATAACCCCAAACGGAGTTAAACCAAACCCGAACAAAATTCAGGCAATACTAGACTACCCAATACCCAAAACCACCAAGGAAATTAAAGGGTTTTTAGGACTATTAGGATACTACAGACCAAGGGTAGTAGACTCAACAAGGTAGGGACCGCGAAAGTTGAAGGTGGGGAAAACCCAAGGGGAGTGACGTCACTCGGTAACCACTCGGGGACCTTTCACATTACTTGCAGTCTTCCAGTGGTCAAGTTCATTCTGTTTTGTTCTCGTTCGTTGTTTGTTTCGTTTTGTTTTTCGTTCGTTCTGTTTTTTCTCGTTCATTTTTCACCCCCCCCGGCCCCTCCCAACTAAATTTTGTTCAATCGCCGGTTTCCCGGCGCTCCCACGATGGTCATTTGTGCCATTTTTGGGTGCAGTAACCATCAACGAAAAAAAGAAGAACTCGGATTTCAACTGCTCCGGTGTCCCAAGGAAAAACGTCTTCAAGAAAGATGGATTTTCTTGTGCAAAAGGACTGATACTTTTATAGTATCAAATGCCCGGGTATGTTCGAAACACTTTGATGATGATGACTACGAACGGGATTTGAAAAGTGAGCTGCTGAACATAGCACCCCAACGAAAGCAACTCAAGCCAGATGCAGTACCACATTTATTTTTACCAACCACTACAAATGCCTCCCCTTCATCCAGTCAGGGTATAGACGAGTCATTCCCTGATGGTGGTCGCGGAAAAAGAGCAGAAAAACGAAATCATCGAAGACAAGCCAATGAATTGTTAAAAAGCTCGGTAATTTCTTCTGATGAAGACTCCATACCAGGATACCACTACGTATTACCTTCAAGATGCAATCAGGATGTCCTCGAAAGCTATTTCTCTCAATTGAGAGGTTTGGGGAGATTTTATGATCACCCACTTCCCATCACGGTATCACAAAGGATTAAGTCATTGATTCTGAGCCGCCGTGCTGGGATAGTGATTAATAATATGAACTGCCATCGAGAGAAAGATGTCGAAACGCTGAGTGGAGGTATTATTGAGCCACTGGTTCGTTCTGACAGCATTGGACATCACGAAACCTCGAAACAGAACTGCCAAGACAGACCCAGCACTAGCACTGCATCGGATGATCACGAGATGGGCAAATTCATTTTGACGAGAGACGAGCTGGAGCAGATTGAACTCGAAAAGGAGTTTGCAAGCGATTTTGAAGATAATAGTGACAAGTTCCCAGACAAAAAAGACGAAGAACTTCTCGAAATGATGGCGGGATATTTGATATACCGGCTAAAAAAGAAAAACCCACGGAAAGCTGCCCTTTATGGGAGTTTTTCGAAAGATGTGCCAACATCCTCCAAGAAAACTTGGGTGGAATTCATATCTAGAGGTGGGCTCATGCGACCGAATGAGGGCTTTTTGAAGGATATAAAGGCAATGGAGGAGGAATTTATTCAATACCACGGAGATGGAATCAACAAAAATGAAAAAGTGATCACGATATTGAAAACCCGCATCCAGGAGTCCATCCCTCACATGGACGAATTTGTAGTTCTGCGCTACGTCCGAACAAGAACATTTATCAGAATGAAGAATTTAAATAAACAAACTCGGGAGAAGAAATTAACAAAAAAACGATCCACCAGTGTAAACCGCCAGAACTCCAAGAAAATGGAAAAAATCATCACTTGAAGAAATTAATCATACCAAGGTACTTATAATATTGACGTAATCCAATCTGATCATTTTTGTAATGTCATCGTTAAAGTATAAGATAAATAAAACTCATACTTAAAGTAAGTGGAAGTTGTATCAAACCCTTGAATCAGAAGTAAAAAGGAAAATCCTGCGGGGGAGCATGGGAAGAGACGGGCGGAGAGTAGGCCGGTGGTTACCGACTGACGTCATCGCCCCAAGCGCCGCGGCTCGTGACCCCTACCTTGTAGAGTCTACTACCCTTGCTACAGACGGTTCATACAAGACTTAGCGGCCATCACAAAGCCGTTGACTAAAAGATTAAAAAAAGGGGCAATAATTAACACTAGCGACCCAGATTACCTTACCGCATTCAACATATCCAAACAATTACTGATTGACGAACCTATTTTACAGTACCCAGACTTTGACAAACCATTCCACTTAACTACCGACGCGAGCAACTTTGCAGTGGGGGCTGTCCTATCCCAAGTACACAAAGGCGGAGACCTACCCGTAGCTTATGCAAGTAGAACTCTTAACGACACAGAGACTAGATTGTCCACTATAGAAAAAGAACTGTTAGCTATTGTATGGGCAGTAAAATATTTCAGACCCGACCTCTACGGTCGGAAGTTTAAAATATACTCTGACCATAAACCGCTGCAGTGGCTATTTTCTATAAAAGAGCCAAACTCCAAACTATTCAGGTGGAGATTGAAACTCGAAGAGTATGACTACGAAATTTGCTATAAGAAGGGGGCTAATAACGCTAACGCAGACGCCTTATCGAGGATCCAACTTAACGTGACAGAAATAGAAGAAGCCGACACAATTATAGAAACACTAGTCGAACAACTATCTAGATCCAGAAACACATCATCCCAAGACGAACAAACAGAACAATTCCTGCAAGATCTAGTGACAGTCAGAAACTCTCCAAACAGACCGACAGACGAAGATAGCCAATCTTTAGCAGTTAATATCGATGAAGAGAACGACCATCAAACGATACACTCAAACAGAGAATGTAACACCTCCCTAGAACTTCCGATTAACGACAACCCAATAAATTACTCAAATAATCAAGTAATCATTTCGACAGTAAAATTCAACCCCGCGAAACCCAGGATCATTAAATTGTTCACCCAAAAGACAAGAATCATGGTAGAATTCTCTGAAAATAAATTAGAATCAAAAATAGTAGCCTTTGTTAAAGAATATAATATATTCTTTAACAAAGGCTACTATTTCTGATTCTAATTTATTTTCAGAGAATTCTACCATGATTCATCCCCAACATAAATTATGGGCTTTACTTCGAAAAGGATATCTACGAAAAGTTCGTCAGAATAATGGTGACACATTTTAAAACATCAGAAATAAAATTTACAAAATTTACAAAGAAATTAATAGACGTCCTAGAAGAAGAAGAGATTCAAGAAGTAATTTCCTCCTACCACGTAGGAAAACAAAATCATAGAGGCATAGAAAAAACGTATCAAAAAATAAAAAGACTGTATTTTTGGCCCAATCTAAAGAAAACCATTCAAACCTTTATCAATCAATGTGAGGTCTGCCAAACCTGCAAATACGATAGAAATCCTTTAAAAATAAAGTATAATATTACCCCAACAGCATCAAAACCATTCGAAATAATCCATATAGATAAATTCACATTAGAAAAAACTAAATTCTTAACCGTAATAGATACATTCTCAAAATATGCCCAAGCATACCCGGTAACATCATCTGAAAGTATAGAAGTGGTAAACAGTCTGTTAAAATATTTCGCACATCATGGGCTGCCCCACCAGACCTATAGAAAGATTCCACTCGACTCTAATAGAACACAAAAGAATCATGAACAACAGAGAAGAATTTCAGAAAGACTCTATAATAAACAAGGTAAATTATGCACTTATAGCGTATAACAACAGCATTCATTCTGTAACAAAACTAACACCATTCGAAATAATAAACGGACATATTGACAATGAATCCCCCATAGATATTGAGATAGATCAAAAACTAGCTTCGAACTTCGTTCAAAGACACAAGGAAAAAACTCAGCTTCTATATTCGGAAATTAGAAGAAACAATCAAAAAGTGAAAGAGAAAATAATAACTGAAAGAAACTCGTCCCGTGAGGAAATTCCTGAAATACCTGCTGAAGTATACGTAAAGAATAAACAACTTCAATCCAAAACGAAAAATAAGTACGCCAAAGAAAAAATACTAAGCTTAAATACAGATAGGAAGATGGCAGAAATTCTACCCAGACATCATAACACAAAAACCAAAATCCATGCATCAAATATAAAAAGACCCAAAAAGAAATTAAAAAAGACAACAGACACGATAGACGCTGATGCCGCTACTAATGATGTTCCAGGACCTTCGGGTTCACAAACTCAGGAGCAGCAGGTGTGAAAGATCTTCCAATCATACTTCCAATCAAATTGGGCACTGCTAAACTAACTTCGACAGAACACACATTCGTTCACTACTACAAGACAGACGGACTAGTGCGTGAATTCTACAAACTAAAAATTAAAAATGAACAATTGATAAGGAAACTCAATGAAAATGTACATATAATTAGCGAACTAGATGAGTACATTAAGATAACCAATTATACTATCGATTTAATTGAAGAAAAACTAAATAACATTATTATTACTAATCCTAGATATAAAAGGGGACTAATTAACGGGTTAGGCAACATTATTAAAGCGATCACGGGAAACCTCGACAATACGGACTCAGAAAAATATGACCGACTATTAAAACAAATCACTAATAACCAAGTCACACTACAGGATCAGCTAGATTCCCAATTTTCAATAAACAGCCAGATAATAGATGAATTCAATGAAAACGTCAAAATCATACAATTTAATCAGAAAGAAATCCATGATAAATTCATAGAAATAAACGACATGATTAGTAGCTCGCGAACATTCAAGGTAGAAACATCGAGCTCCGTGAAACGAAAATATTTGTCTCGGGCCGCGAGGTCTTCTAGCGGCACGATGAACTCGGACAGCGGTAGAGTGCTGACGATAGCGGAGATAATTTCGCAAGTGAAGGCTTCTCTTGCGCAACATCAGACGAATACCAGAGCGATTCAAGATGAGGCCATCCGAAAT
The DNA here is from genome assembly GCA_963920205.1 of Stenodema calcarata. Lineage (NCBI taxonomy): Eukaryota > Metazoa > Arthropoda > Insecta > Hemiptera > Miridae > Stenodema > Stenodema calcarata. The sequence continues at coordinate 2,510,934 of OY986051.1, forward strand.
TCATTCAGTGAGTTATACTCCATAATTGATACCCTCAGTGGTTATTTATCTGACTGTAATGCACATATAATAGCAGAAAAGAAAAAAGTGTCAAACCTTCAAGACAAGTTAGAAAAATTAGAACATGAAATGTCTTTTCATACAGACTCAAGTGATCTTGCCAATGAAGTTGGGGACGATGAGGTTCGCTCGTACGATGTCTCTGGCATAGACTTTAAACCAGTGAAGGTAGTCCGAAAGAAAAGGGAAAATACTACATCTCAAAAGCAGGTACAAAAACCCCAACCAAAAAAAGAACCAAAACCTCCTCCTTTCATGCTCGAAGCACTTAAAGATGCTGAGGGCTTCAAAAATATTAAAGCACGGCTAACACAGTTAGTACCAAATGTCACCCTTACTCTTCTTGGTGACGGTAAAGTTAAAATTAACACGGAAACCTCAGATGAATTCCGAGCCATTAGATCGGAGCTCATCAATAAAAAACTCTGCAAATTCTTGACACAACGGTTCATTATCTTCTTTGTACAGATCACCCTTCTGTCTAGATCACTAGGTCTGAATGTCTATATTCTAAATGTTAGATTAATTATTATTATCAATTATCACTAATTATTAACAATTTTATCGAGTACCTAGTGAAAATTATTATAATTTATTGTTAGGTATTAATAATTCGTATTTATTATTAATGATAATTATTATTAATTATGATCAATTAATACGATATAATTCTGGGGTTTTTAATACGACGTCGGTAATAATTATTCTATAAAAGAAGTACCTACCAACAAACATTCGAAATTACCTTCATTTCCGTAGCACGAAACGCACCTCAGAACAACAAACTCGACATCGCTTAAGCCATATGATGTTCCAAAGAGCTTGTTAGTATGAAAATGGACCTGTATTTCAACAGTTTGAGTCACGATCGTGTTGTGAGGCACAATCTTTGAGGCACAATCTGGTCCTACAAAGCTGCGGATGGTCTTAAAAAATTCTACGGAACAAACTCTATCTAAATATGAAATAAAAAACATACCGTCCTATATGAATTTTTTGAGATATGAGATTTTCAAATTTTCAAAATTCGTTTTGAACCCCTTCCCCTTGACCTAGGGTTCTGAAAAGTTTCGAGGACCATTGTGGGGTTGGTCGAAACCCATAAAAAAAATTTCGTAATTTTAACTCAACGCTAACTGGGCAAAGTGGCGCGGACGGCGTACGGTGTACGGCGGACGGCGTACGGCGGACGGACGGATTTTTTTTTATTCGATTTTCTGAATCTACGTATCTTGAAACGTAAACCAACAAATTTTGAGGGGGGGTTAAAAAAATTTTTTCTTTGGGCGATTCCAATGGTTCATTATCGAAGATAATAAACCAAAATGCCCGTTCACAACTTACCAAAATAAACAAGAACGACCATATACAGTGATATTGAAAGGAATTCCAAGAGGGCTTGCTCCACAAGAGCTCAAAGACGCATTTGCCCACGAATTCCCACACCTGCAAGTCTTGAATGTGACACAAAAATTGAAATGGGGAACAAAAGAACCTATTGATATGTACATAGTTGATTTTGCCCCCGGAACTAATCCTGACACTATCCATGGAATCACAAAATTTTATTCGTCGAAGGTAAAATTCGAAAACCTTAAACCGAATAAAATTGTGTCACAATGCAAGAGATGCCAATCATGGGCACACACCAAAAACTACTGCACGAAAATGGAGAGGTGTGTTAAATGTGCTGGCTTCCATGCTACAGAAAAGTGCACCAAACCTCGCGACACCCCAGCCAAATGTGCAAACTGCGGAGATTCGCATACAGCAAACTACCGCAAATGTCCAGTGGCTATTGAAGCTGCCGAGATTCACAAAAAACGATCTCAAGGTCTGAAGGCTGGCTCCCAAAATATCGAGAAAGAAATCAAAAAAATCAATACAACTAGGAAAGTTTTCATCCCGAAAACTCCTATACATGAGAAAAATCAACATTTCGGTCATCAGCCTTCATATGCCCAAGCGGTAAGTGGCAGTGTCATTCAGCCAACACCCTTGCAGCCTGATAACACTATACAATCATTATTGCAAAACATACTTGCAAATCAAAGCCGAATGGAAAACACCCTATCTAACGTTAATCAAAGATTAATTGCCCTAGAAAAAGATCGCAGCCATTCACGAAAGAAAGCCCAATGATGCGCAACCTACGAATTATGTGTTGGAATGCCAATGGACTCCTGTCCCGAAAATTGGACCTGGAGGTGGTTCTTAATATAAACAAAATAGACATCTGTCTAATTTCTGAGACCCACTTTACTAAGGAGTCACGCATTAAGATAAAAGGATTCGAGTGCTATCATGCTCTCCATCCCAGCAATAATGCAAGAGGGGGCAGCGCGGTACTGATCAAAGATAATATAAAACATCATGAATGTGTCAAAATAGAGACAGAAAAGTTTCAAAGCTGTGCAATCACCATTAGTACGAAATCCTTTGAAGCTAATATTGCCAGTATTTACATTCCTCCAAGGCATATCATAAAAGAAAAAGAATTTGCTGAAGTGTTTGCCCTACTTGGAAATCGATTCATAATCGGCGGTGACTTTAACGCAAAACACACGCATTGGGGTTCACGACTTTGTACACCTCGTGGTACAGAACTCCTTAAATATGTTCAATCAAATCACTGTACACCATTGTCAACTGGGAAACCAACGTACTGGCCAGGGGATATCCAGAAGAAGCCTGATCTAATCGATTTCTTTATCATGAAAAATATCTCAGCGAACTATGCACTCGTTGAGGACTGTTTTGACCTCAGCTCTGACCACTCGCCAATACTTCTAACGCTAAGTGAAACCATCATTCTAAAGCCTCATAATCCAGTATTGGTGAACAAAAAGACAGACTGGGATCAGTTTAAAGTCAACATAAATCAATATATAGATCTCAGTGTGCCACTAACAACTCCAGCTGAAGTTGATGGAGAGTTGAGTCAACTCGTGCACTCTATCCAAACTGTGGCATGGAAAAACACCCCTGAAGAACAGAAAAAGCTGAAGGGCCTCAACTATCCACGTGAAGTTATAAATATGATCAGAGAAAAACGAAAAGCCAGGCGTAAATGGCAAAAACTACGTATCCCCGCTCTTAAAACTGAATGGTACCAACTCGACTACAAACTGAAGAAAATGATGGAGCAGATACAAGAAGAAACCCAAGAAGATTACCTCACATCGCTCACCAATCATCGAGACACTGAATACTCCCTCTGGAAGGCGACAAAGCATCTGAAGAGACCTATCATCCAGGCACCTCCTATTAAAGATACAACTAATAGCAAGTGGATAAAAAGCAACCAAGAAAAGGCTGATGCTTTTGCTCGTCATCTTGCAGATATTTTCATGCCCAATCCTGGCCGCCCTGACGAAGAATCCCTTGAAGAAATTCCCTTGCTAGAACAAGAAATTGACATCCCACTGATCACTGTCAAAGAAGTTCAAAACACCATCAATACTAAGATCAATCAAAAGAAGGCACCTGGATATGATCTGATCACCGGTCAAGTTCTCAAACACCTACCACGAAAAGCACTAGTAAAGATCACGCAAATCATGAATGCCTCCCTCAAGTTACGTTATGTTCCTCAACTGTGGAAACTCGCTGAAGTCATTATGATATTGAAGCCAGGTAAACCTCCTGAAGAGCTAAAGTCTTATAGACCAATATCACTTTTACCAGTACTGTCAAAACTCTTTGAAAAATTGCTGTATGCACGTCTAATTAAAATCGTAGAAGAAAGAAACCTCATCCCCAAACATCAGTTTGGGTTCCGCCATAAGCATTCCACTATAGATCAGGTGCACCGTATCACTCATATTATTGAACAAGCCCTAGAAGATAAAAAAGTCTGCTCAGCTGTCTTCCTCGACGTTACTCAAGCGTTCGATAAAGTCTGGCACAAGGGACTTGACCATAAGCTCAGACTAATGCTTCCAGCCAAATATGTTGAACTGCTTCACTCTTATCTATCAAATCGATACTTCCGGATCAAACAAGATGATGCTTACTCGGAAGCAAAAATTATTAATGCTGGCGTACCACAAGGAAGTGTACTCGGCCCACTCCTGTACGTCCTTTACACCAGCGATTTGCCTGAACACGAGGGGAACACCCTGGCATCATTTGCAGATGATACTGCTATTCTTGCCATTGGTGAAGACAATCGAGAATCGACCTCAAAACTTGAAAGATCCATCGAGAATCTCCATGATTGGGCAATTAAGTGGAGAATCAAGATGAATGAGGCAAAATCAGTCCATGTTGATTTCACCAACCGCCAAATCAAAATTATACCAATTTATCTGAATGGCAGAGTCATCCCTTATGCCAATGAGGCAAAATATTTGGGTATGACTCTGGATACAAGGCTCCGCTGGAGAGCGCATGTAAAAAATAAAAAAAAAGAATTGGACACCAAATTCCGAAAAATGTATTGGTTGATTGGTAGACGATCAAAATTGTCTATCCAAAATAAATTAACTTTATACAATCAGGTCCTTAAGCCAGTCTGGACATATGGTGCACAGCTCTGGGGCTGCACTTCTCAAAGTAATCGGGATATTATACAGCGATTCCAGAACAAAGTACTGCGGTCATGCGTCGATGCGTACCGCTACTCGACCAATAATGATATCCATAACGACCTCGAAATTCCCACAATAAATGAAGTAATAAAAACTCAAGCGATAGCCCATCATCAGAGGCTCCAAGGTCATATCAACGAGGAGGTTGTGAAGCTGCAGGACGTTGATGATCTGCTCAGACGACTGAAAAGACGAAAACCTCACGACCTGTGGTAATAGGGAGTGATGTGTTCATGAAAGTTTGTTCAGTGAGTGTAGTGCTGTGCGCTCCTGCAAATCGTGTTCATTGAAGACACTAAATAGCTGAAATGATGTATAGGATGTGTTATGTATCACAGTCTTGTTTCAGTCACCGATTATTCGTTGTCAAAGAAATGTTGCTAATAAGATGTATTACTTGGTGCAATAAATATTATGAAAAGAAAAAAAAAAAAAAAAAAAGAATGATTAGAAGCAACAGACAGAAATAGGAACTGCAAGAGAATTAGTCAATCATCTACAAATAGTGTTCAATCTCATACTGCATTTAGTACAAGAGATAGAAAATTCCCTAACGTTTTGCAAAACGGGAACTCTTCATCCGAGTATAATATCTACTAAACAACTATACCAAGAGATTAAGAAAATTGAAAAATACTACGTAGGAAAACTACCCTTGGAAATTAAATACGAAAATATGTTAGAGTTTGAATCCATAATCAAAGTCAATTGTAAAGTGCACCCTGACGAGATAATTTACTTTTTAACAATTGATCACCTCGAGTAGCTCGAAAGGTCAACCTAAAATAACCACCGATGTAAAAGTGGACATGGAGCTTAATCATAAACCCGACTTCACTATAAATTTGAAAGAAATAAATTTCAACGACGTCAAATTGAATAGGATGAGGAGAATACAAACTTTTGATACTTCCCATCTAACAGTACCTAGCTTCTGGACTATGGTATTGTATTTCATCCTAATATTTTGTGTTGTGTACTTTGTTTATAACCTTGTTAAAAATTCGAAATCAAAGCAAATTGAATCTTCTCCAATAAGGGAGCAAAGAACTTGTATTGACATCAACCTTCCAGGTGATGCCAAAATCTGAGGGTGGAGGAGTTATGTGTAATTGAAATTGTAAACCCATTAAAAAAATAGCTGAGACTGTAAGAAACCCCGGCGAGCGCCCTGCGGACCCTCGCCGCTTAGAAAGATTGTACGGGCAGTCTCGAGCTGCCCTTCTTCGAGTGTATTTCTCTGTCGCACGTTATAAATTTGTGATTTAACTCAAATAAACTTTTTTTAAAACTAAAAAGTGGAAATGAGTTATTTAACTGGCGCAGTCGGTAGGACCACGGAAACAATTTGTGATAGCCAAAGCCTTTTCGTCATTTTCCGGAATTTCTCCATCGATCACGTCCACAACTCCGTTCTGCTCGAGCACTAACCGAACCCGGAATTCCCAGTTTCCAAAATTTTTCCCGTCGAACGGCCTAATAGAAGGAAGTTGGTTTTGTTGGTTCGAACCGGCCATCTTGCTTCACGAAATCCAACTCGCACCTAAACTTCACAACTCGAAACCCGACAAACGAGAAACTCGACAAACGATTAAGCCGCGCAGAAAACGTGAACACTGTCGCCCATAACCTATTGAATTATTGTTAGATTCGTTTTTATCAATCACAGTGTATATTTCGGTACACATCCAAAAATAGAATGTACAAACATAGAAACGGGAATTTCCTATAAACAGAATCAACACCTGATGGTGTTTCTAATCATCAACAACCAACAAACTCCGGCTGGATTTTTCTTCTTTCCTCTGGACTCCAATTCTTCTTAGTATCAAGTCATTCTTGTTTCTAGACAAAGGCTTCGTGAAGAGATCAGCGTTATTTTCATTGGTTGGAACATATTCAACTTCTAGTTCGTTACCGTTGACCATGTCACGAACAAAGTGGTGCCGAATGTCAATGTGGCGAGAATGTGAGCTGACACTATTGCCTTTCGCAAAACTGACTGCTGCCTGGTTGTCACATTTTATGAGGGGAACCCGAACCAACCAATCCATCTCCTGGAGAATATGTCTCAACCAGACAATTTCGACAGCACTCGCTGCCAAAGAAACAAACTCCGCTTCCATTGTTGAAAGAGCTACACAAGTTTGTTTGATTGACTTCCAAATTATTGGGGTGCTTCCTAACTGGATTATAAATCCCGATGTCGATCGGCGGTCATCCTTACAGCCAGCCCAATCGGAGTCTGAATAAGCAACCGTTCTAATAAACGGGCTGCCTGAAGATTATGAAACCATAGTTAGCATGGTTTGTACTTTCAAGGATGATGAATACACACCGGAGAAGTTGGAGAGTTTGTTATGTGGCGAATATAAGAGGAAACTGCTTAAGAAAGAAGAAGTAGAGACAACTAAAGATTCAAACGCTTTTTTGGTACAAAGAGGGTTCAGGAAGAAGAGTTTTAGCTGTTACAACTGTGGAGGAGAAGGACATATAGCAAGATATTGTCGAAAGAAGAGTAGTTATGAACGAGAAAATAGTCAAAACACTGAAAGAAAAAATGAACATATGAACCAGTCATCTCTGGTGTGCTTGAACGCTGCGGCCAATTTGGTAAATAATAATGGTGTGTGGCTGATTGATAGCGGAGCGAGCAGCCATTTCACACCCAACAGAACAGATTTTACCACATACGAAGAGCTAAAATGTCCTCAGGTAGTAAGATTAGCTTCTAACATAAGTTGTAATATTGTGGGGATTGGTAGCGTGACAGTGATTTCCAGGACTGTTCATGGTAGGACTAAAATACAGTTTATGGATGTATATCATGTCCCTGACTTCCATTACAGGCTCTTGTCAATTGCTAGAATTGAAATGAAGGGATTCAGGGTGGTTATACAAGGTGGTTGTTGTCAAATTTTTGAAAAAAACCGAATTGTTATAGAGGCAAAGAGGAACATTGCTAACATGTATGCTTTTCAAGCATTCGATTTGGTAGAGAGTGCAAATGTTTCCAATACTCAGACGAGAGTCAACTGGCATGAAAGACTCGGACATATTAATCAAGACATAATTCGGACAATGTACAGAAAAGGATCAGTAAGAGGATTGGATTTCGTTCCTTCGAATGATTGGGATTCTGGAATATGTGAAGCTTGCCTAAAAGGAAAAAGCATTCGCCAACCATTTCCAAAAGTGAGTAAATCGGTAACACAGGAATTATTGGGGTGCTTCCTAACTGGATTATAAATCCCGATGTCGATCGGCGGTCATCCTTACAGCCAGCCCAATCGGAGTCTGAATAAGCAACCACTTCATCTCCATACTTGTCAATTCGCATTTCATGATCCATGGTTCCACGGAGGTAACGTAATACACGCTTCGCTGCAGCCCAAGTTACTCTTCCTGGGTTTGAAGCAAACCGTCCCAGCTTGGAAACTGCAAACGATAAATCCGGTCGCGTTGCTTGAGCGAGATACATTAGTTTTCCTACTAACCTCCTATACGGGACCGATTCCATATCTTTCTTTTCTTCTTCAGAACTCGGACAATTCGCTTTAGTCAGCTCTTCATTAGGGTTCATTGGTGTTAATACTGGCCTGCAATCTGTCATATTGAATTCCGTCAAAATTTCTTTGATATATTTTTGTTGATTCAGCAATAATGAACCGTCTTTCTGCCTTTTTACCTCAATCCCAAGGATATAATGGAGTTCACCCATGTCTTTCATTTCAAAATTGTTCTTCAACATACTCTTTAACGAATCCATTGCTTTATCATCGGATGCTATCAATATCAAATCATCAACGTACACAAGAGTAATCATAATCTTTGAACCTTCTCTCTTGAAATAAATACATGTTTCTGAAACACATCTTTTCATCCCTCCTTCTTGCAACTTCTTATCGAGTGTCTCATACCACGACCTTCCAGACTGTTTCAGCCCATTTAAGCTCTTTAAGAGTCTGCAGACTTTCTTCTCTGAACCAGGTTCAATAGCTCCCTCTGGTTGTTTCATATAAATTTCCTCCTTGAGTTTTCCATTTAAATAAGCAGTCTTCACGTCCATTTGATGAATGAGCCAACCATTTTTCACAGCCAACTTGAAGATCAATCTGACTGCAGGAAGACTGATCACAGGGCTGTACGTCTCGTCGTAGTCCACCCCTTCCTTTTGAGTGAATCCTTGAGCCACCAAACGAGCCTTGTATCTTTCAACTGAACCACTGGCCATGTATTTGATTTTATAAACCCATTTACATCCTATCGCAGTTTTACCTTCAGGCAGATCTGTCAGCTCCCAAACCTTCATCCTATTTAATGATGTCAATTCTTCCTCGATTGCTGATACCCATAGGTCACGATCTTTCCCTGCCATAGCCTGTTTGATGGTTTTTGGTTCATTCCCCTTTTCCACGCTAGAGCAGCAAACATAGTTCGGTTTTCGGATCAGACTTCTGTCCCGCAAAATCATTCTATCGACTGGCTGATTCTCACGTTCTGGGTCTTGTTCTGTATCGTTCCTAATATTTCCTCCACTAATATCGTCACCTCCCTCAGCGGTACCGTAGTACTCTTCCTCAATATCTTCATTTACTTCCTCAATTTTCTCTTGATATCCTTCGTTATTTCTTTCGTCTCTTACGTTGAGTTCCCTATCTGTACTGACACTTGCAATTCCATTCATTTCGAGACCAGAATAATCCATCTTTTCTTTCTTTCGATCATTGCTTCTGAATGGGAACTCATTCTCTGAGAATTTAACATCTCTACTTATAGTGAGTTTTTGTTTATCCAAGTCCCATAAGCGAAATCCCTTGGACGCTCCCGCATACCCTAACATTATGCATTCATTCGCGCGGTCATCAAGTTTCTTTCTCAACTCTTTCGGCACATGGGCAAATGCCTTACATCCGAAAGGCCTCATGTGTCTCACACTCGGTTTCATCTTACTCCAAACTTCTTCTGGTACTCTTCCATCGTCCAAGGGGCATCTGTTTCGAGTATAACATGCCGTATTAACAGCTTCTGCCCAAAATCGCTTTGGGGCCTCGGATGCGATTAACATTGTTCTAGCCAAGTCAAGAACCGTTCTGTTGAAACGTTCAGCAACTCCATTTTGTTGTTTCTATGTTTGTTAGATTCGTTTTTATCAATCACAGTGTATATTTCGGTACACATCCAAAAATAGAATGTACAAACATAGAAACGGGAATTTCCTATAAACAGAATCAACACCTGATGGTGTTTCTAATCATCAACAACCAACAATTATGTATATTGAATTAACCAACATGAAAACTGTTTTATTTGAAGACGATACGACATTACATGACACAGACAAGAAGATGGCTGAAAGACGGGCTCATAGAATAGGAGGGGGGCCACAACAGGACCGCCAACCGTATCAAAATATACAAATAATAATATATATATATATTTTATTTATTTTTTTTTTTATTGGCATCGAAAATATTCATACAGCCAAAACCTTTTGAATAATAAAGTATATACAGTTACATAATAAAATTAAAATATACAATCATTTTGTCTGAATCAAAATTAATGTTTTCCTTCACAGGTTTCTATTTATTTTGCATAGAAATGCGTATAAAACTTTGTAGATGTCCGTATCTCCTATTGCTATGAGATGAGCGAGGTTATAAGGTTCGTTCACCTTTTTAGCGAATTGGTCGAACATGTCTTGTCTTTCACTAATGTTCACAGGGCAGGTTAACACTATATGCTCCACTGTCTCGTTTTCTTCTAGGCATAGTTCGCAGGCCGACGGTTCGTTTTGCTGTATGCGATGTATATACGATCTTGTCAAGCAATGACCAGTGCGTATTCGAGAAATGGCTTTATAGAAATGTCTTGACATATTGTTGATATAAATGAACCACGGTTTTGTACAACCTATATATATATATATATATATTGCCATTACCATTGTACATCGTCTTTCTGTGGCTGGCTAAAGACGAAATTAATATTTTCAGACAGATGATGTGATTGAAACGGAACCCACCTCTACCTCAACACCAAAAAAGTAAGATTTGATTTTGACTTTTTTGAGGATATTTATGATGGTCACTTATTGTAGTTAATGTAGTTATCAATTTGGTTACAGAGAAAGCAGGATAAGCCCAGAGAAGGAATTTAGCCTCACGACGGAAGATGGCAACGCAGTTAACGATTCGATTCAAGTTGATGTAAGTGACATTAAATGTAATGTAAGTGACATCAAATTTTGAGCTTTGTTTCCGTTAATATTCTAAGGAGGTTAACATCATGCAATAGACATAAGAGAGGTATACCTTAAGAAAGGCTTTATTGAACGAAATGCAAGAGGAAACATCAATTGCGACCGTCTACAGGAAAACGTATCTTAGCTTCCGGAAGCAAATTTTTCAGCAAAACGAAAAAACTCTGCAAATTCTTGCAACGGTTCATTATCTTCTTTGTACAGATCACCCTTCTGTTTAGATCATTAGGTCTAAATGTCTAGATCCTAAATGTTAGATTAATTATTATTATGAATTATCACTAATTATTAATAATTTTATCAAGTACCTAGTGAAAATGATTATAATTTATTGTTAGGTATTTTAAATGATATGGGGTACCACGTTATGGCACCAATTATACCAATTCAATTAAATTTTTTTTTTTTTCTTGTGAAAATTTTATTGCACCAAGTTTACAACTTATTAGCAATTTTCATTTGATATGCATTGTTAATTGATTGTTAAGAAGCTAAGATACGTAACATGGCTTCTAAAAGGCTTCAAGTTTTGTGCAGCTGATGCACTGGTATGGGTTCACTGATCCCACTGAACACACTTCATTTCACAACATGATTTCACAACACTTTTCACAAAACACTCCACTCCCACAGGTCATGAGGTTTTGTTCTTTTAAGCCTTCTGAGTAGGCCATCAACATCAAGGAGCTGGACAACCTCGTCATTGATGTGGCCACGAAGCCTCTGTTGATGGGCTAATGCTTGCTTTTTGATAACTTCTTCGACTGTGGGAATTTGAAGTTCCAAATGTAGTCGATCATTTCTTGTGTAACGGTACGCGTCTACACACGCGCGTAGTACGTTATTCTGGAAGCGCTGGATGATCAAGCGGTTGCTCGGAGCGGTGCAGCCCCACAGTTGTGCACCATACGCCCAGACTGGCTTGAGGAGCTGATTGTATAGTGTTAGCTTGTTTTGGATCGACATGGGTGATCGTCGTCCCATCAGCCAATACATTTTCCTGAATTTGATAGTGAGTTCCTCTTTCTTCTTTTTGACATGCGCTTTCCATCGAAGTTTAGCATCTAGGGTCATACCCAGATACTCAGCTTCGTTAGCATAATATGGTATAATTATGGTATAACTTTGTCATTGAGGAGTACCGGTATGTACTCACACCTACGATTCGTAAAGTCGACATGTATAGATTTAGTCTCGTTCATTCTGATCCTCCACTTCGTAGTCCAGTTGTGTAGTCGGTTGATAGATCTGCATAGTTTTGATGTGGATTCTCTAGTGTTTTCACCAACGGCAAGGACTGCGGTGTCATCCGCAAATGTTGCCAGAGTATTTTCTTCTCGTTCTGGTAGATCACTGGTAAAAAGCAGGTACAGAAGAGGGCCAAGTACACTTCCTTGTGGAACACCAGCCTGAATTATTTTGGCCTCCGAATATGCATCTTCTTGCTTGATTCGGAAGTAGCGATTTGAAAGATAAGATTGTAACAGCTTGGCGTATGAGGCTGGAAGCATTTTGCGGAGCTTATGATTGAGTCCTTCATGCCAAACTTTATCGAACGCCTGAGTGACGTCCAGAAAAACGGCCGAGCAGACTTTTCTGTGTTCGAGCGCTTGCTCGATGATATGCGTTATTCGGTGCACCTGATCAATTGAAGAGTGCTGCCGTCGAAACCCGAATTGGTGAGATGGGATGAGGTTTCGTTCTTGTACAATTTTTATCAGTCGATTGTTGATAAGTTTCTCAAACAGCTTTGAGAGGATTGGTAAGAGAGATTTTTATATTTTAGATATAGCAGAGTGAAAATTTATAGAGTGAAAACTTGTATTCCAGTAAAAATTATAAAAAAAACAGAGAATTCACGCAATCAAGAACAATAATTCAAGACTGATTATTCAAGACTGGGGAATGCATCTTTGGCTCTTGACAACCAACACATGTTGTTAGTTGGAGTCGGGACTTCTTCCAATACTCCCCCTCACTAGCCGCTGCCCAACCCTAGTCGTTCACGGAACTCGTGGAATTTCGGGCCGGGTAGTGCCTTCGTGAAGATGTCCGCGACCATTTCGTCAGTTCTGCAGAACTCCAGTTTGACGTCCTTATTTTCTACAGCCTCTCGAATAAAATGTTCTTTGATGGCGATATGCTTCGACTTGGAGGTCACTACTGGATTGTTCGACCAACTTATGGCGCTCTGATTGTCGGTTTGAATTGTGAAATGTGGCAAACCACACTCTACGAAAGATTGCACTAAACCATTCGAGATCCACCCCCAATGTGCCAATTGTGATTCAAAAGAGCACACTGCCAACTACCGAGGTTGTCCGGCTGCGGTTGAAGCCCAAAAGGCAAGGGAGAGGGTGATAAATCAGAAACCAGGACAAAAGAAGAGTGACGCTAACAAACCCCGGGAACCGAAGCCTAATGTATCCAGAAGGCAATCGTTAAAAGTACCAAGTAATCTGGAATCATATGCCTCCATCACCAAAGGGCTGCAGTCTCGGTTGCAACCCACTACAGAACCAAATCAAGTAATTATGGAACAGCTTTTGAAACTAGAAAACCTCATCCTCAGTGTGAGCACTCGAGTGGGTGCCCTTGAAAAAAATAAACCCGTACGGGGCCGTCCTAAAATGCAATGAAAAGTCTGAAAATCATGTGTTGGAATGCCAATGGACTCCTTCAAAGAAGAAAGGAGCTCCAGACGGTTTTAGAGTTTAATAACATAGATGTTTGTCTCATTTCAGAGACTCATTTCACTCGAGAATCCAATTGTAAACTGCAGGGATTTAAATGTTACCACACCTACCACCCAAGTAATAATGCTAGGGGTGGTAGCGCCGTAATCATAAGGGAAAATTTAAGTCACTACGAAAACCTGAGTTTGGGAACAGAGAAACTCCAAGTAACAGCAATTACTATAAAAACCCATTCTTTTCCTATGGTAGTTGCGAGCATATACTGCCCGCCACGGTACCAGCTAGGAGAAGGGGAATACACAGAAATCTTCAATCAATTGGGAAATCGGTTTGTACTTGGTGGAGACTTCAACGCGAAGCACTCCTTCTGGGGCTCAAGACTGATAACCAAAAAGGGCAGGGAACTGTACCAAGCCATACAGACCAATCGATGTCAAGTACATTCGACAGGCAAGCCAACTTACTGGCCGACAGACATAAATAAGGTTCCAGATTTATTAGATTTCTTCATAGTCAAAAACATCTCGGCAAACTACATACTGGTTGAAGAGAATGAAGATCTAAGCTCCGACCACTCCCCAGTAATACTGACACTAAGTGAGCGGTTAATACAAATTCCATACAATCCTGTGCTGGTCAACAAAAAAACTGACTGGAACGGTTTCAAAATTCAGCTTGCCAAAAATATCAACCTGTATGCCCCATTGGAAGCAACAGAGGACATTGATCGTGAAGTGTTCAATCTGGTTATGATGATTCATGATGCAGCATGGAATAATACTCCAGTAATGCGAAGAAAAATCAGAGGGATCAACTTTCCCCGTGAGATAGTAGAAATCATTTCTGAAAAAAGGCGAGCGAGGAAGCGATGGCAGACAAGTCGGGCACCAGCCTACAAGAGAGAGTGGTATAGACTCGCCCAAGAACTACGAGATTTAACACAACTAATTGAAAATGAATCAACTGAGCAGTACCTTAGTGAACTCACCAGTGACCAACACACTGACTATTCGCTGTGGAAAGCAACAAAATATTTAAAAAGGCCGATCATCCAAGCATCCCCAATCAAGGACCAGAATGGATCATGGGTTAAAGACAACCAGAGCAAGGCTGATGTTTTTGCAACTTATCTATCAAACATTTTTAAGCCTAACTCCCCTGTATCAGGTGAACAACTGGAGTACACAACTCCAGTAGAACCCTACATCACAATTCCACCAGTTACAATCAAGGAGGTGGAAAATACAATAAAGGTTGAAGTTAATACAAAGAAAGCACCAGGATATGACCTGATCACAGGACAAATCCTAAAGCAACTACCCCGAAAAGCCATAATCAAAATTACAAAAATAATCAATGCTACGCTTCGCCTGAAATACGTACCCCAGCTTTGGAAGATAGCCGAGGTTATTATGATTCCAAAACCAGGAAAACCGCCTGTGGAATGCACATCATACAGACCGATTTCCCTGTTGCCAGTATTGTCCAAGTTATTTGAAAAACTGCTTCATAAAAGGCTCATTCCGCTCATTGAAGAACGTCAATTAATACCTAACCACCAGTTTGGATTCAGACAAAAGCACTCAACAATAGACCAAGTTCACAGAATTACCAGCATAATAGAGCAAGCGCTAGAAGAGAAAAAGGTCTGCTCTGCCATCTTTCTCGACGTTACCCAAGCGTTTGACAAAGTGTGGCATGATGGCCTAAAGTATAAACTGAGAAAATCACTACCATCACAATATGCCGAGCTGTTAGAGTCATACCTTACTGACCGCTACTTCCGCGTTAAACTTGATGACGCCTACTCCGAACCTAAACCAATTGGTGCTGGTGTACCTCAGGGTAGTGTACTTGGCCCACTCCTGTACCTACTCTTCACCAGTGACCTACCTGAAATCAGTAGTAATACAACCGCCACTTTTGCAGATGATACCGCAGTGTTAGCTGTGGGGGAGAGCATTGACGCTTCTATGAGCAAGCTCAACCAATCTATTACACAAATCCAAAAATGGACTGCTAAATGGAGAATACGGATGAATGAGGCAAAGTCGGTCCACGTTAATTTCACGAACCGCAAAATCAGCTACTTGCCCGCTTACCTCAATGGCAAAGTCATCCCTTACGCTAACGAAGCGAAATATCTTGGGATGACGTTAGATGCGAAGCTGCGATGGAAATCGCACGTAAAGAAGAAAAAAACCGAACTGACTCTTAAACTCAGAAAAATGTCGTGGTTAATGGGCAGGCGATCAAAACTGTCTGTGCAAAATAAACTAACCCTGTACAACCAAGTCCTAAAACCAGTATGGACTTATGGAGCGCAGCTGTGGGGCTGCACAGCTCAGAGCAATCGGAAAATTATTCAGCTCTTTCAAAACAGTGTGCTCAGGAGCATAGTTAATGCACCTTGGTACATTCAGAATGATAGACTTCACCATGATCTAGAGGTGGAATCTATCGATGAAACTATCAAGAAAATTGCCATCGCCCACCAAGAGCGACTAAGGGGTCATGTCAACATCGAAGCTGTCCATTTGCTGGATGTAAGTGACCTACTGAGAAGATTGAAAAGAAGGAAGCCTCACGAACTAACACAGTGAATGTGAAGTAATGAATAGTTCAACAGTTATCTGACTCAACAATTAACAAGTTCTGTATCTTGTTTCGATTGCTACACGTAGTAAATAAGATCAAAATTAAATTGCTAATAAGTTGTAAACTTGGTGTAATAAAGAATGTTTTAAAGGAAAAAAAAAAAAAAAAAAAATGGTTGACGAGATATTTTAGGTGGATGGCTTCCTTCGCTGATTCTGACAGAGCCATGTACTCAGCATGAGTTGTCGATCCGGCTACTGTACGCTGTTTTCGCGCCTCCCAGCTTATGGCCGTTCCGTTTAACTGAAAACAGTATCCGATGTATGATCTCCCGTCTATTTTGCAACTTCCATAACTCGCATCGGACATCCCGCGTAACTCAGTTTTCCCCACCTTGCGAAAGTGTAGAGCTAGGGTTTCGGTCCCCTTCAAGTACCTGAGTACGCGTTTTGCAGCAGCCCAGTGTTCACTTCTGTAACATGAATTAAATTGTGATAAGTAGCTTACTGCGTACGATATGTCGGGTCTGGTCGCCGTTGCCAAATACATCAATGACCCGATTAAACTCTGGTATGGAACATCGGGTAGCTCCCCCTGATCCGGCACTTCCAAATCCAGGTTTACTTCCATCGGAGTTTTGCATGTTTTTGCTTCGGTCATCCTAAATTTTTCAATTAGTTTCTTGACGTATTTTTCTTGACTCATTTTTACTCCTCCGTTCTTATCTCTTGAAAATTCTATGCCGAGACAGTAATTGATATCTCCAATGTCTCGCATTTGGAATGTTTCTGTCAATTCCCTTTTCAGCTCGTTGACCGCTACGCTGTTCGATGATGCAATTACCAAGTCGTCTACGTACACGGCAAGCATGACTTTTTCTCCCCCCTTTCCGCGTACGTAGAGACAAGGGTCTGCAAAAGATGATTCGAACTTTAGTTCTTTCAATCTTGAATCGAGTTTCTTAAACCATTGGCGGCCCGCTTGTTTTAATCCGTACAATGCTTTTTTCAATGAACAAACTTTGTTTTCTTGGCCTTTATTTCGTAGATCTTCCAACATCTTTTTGGTTTTTAGATAAATCGTTTTGTTTTCGTTATTACTTTCATTGTTCAGTATTTTCTGAAGGTAGTTTTCCAGTCCAGTTGGTATTTTCATGAATATTTCTTCGTCCAACGATCCGTTCAGATATGCCGTTGTGACATCCAACTGACTGATATGAAGGTTTTTTTCGGCAGCTAGACTCATGAGAAGTCGAAGAGATTTCATTTTTATCACTGGCGAGTATGTCTCTGCAAAATCAACTCCCGGTCGTTGGGAAAAACCTTGTGCCACTAGACGAGCTTTGCGGCGTTCAAGTGTCCCGTCGGGGTTCAACTGTTCAACTGTTCAGCTGGCTTATCAGGTTTTGGAATCATGATGACCTCAGCAAGCTTCCACAGCTGTGGAACATAGCATAGATTGATGGCAGCGTTGATGATCTGCGTAATTTTAACAACCACTTTCAGGGGAAGGTTTTTAAGGACTTGGCCTGTGATTAGATCATATCCAGGTGCCTTTTTCGCACTTATTTCTTTTTTTATTGTCTGCTGCACTTCTTTGACGGTGACCCGCTGTATATCGGTCTCTTGATCACATAATTTATTTATTTATTTATTTATACGGGGCAAGCCCAATTACAGGATATAAAGAAGTAGAAGCAATGTAATACCTACAGTAAATGCATAAATTACACAGGGATACTCCCAACACACACTAGGCACTGAGGTCGTCAAGAGGTACCGAGCACAGATGGCGGACAAGTATAGTTCGTATAGAAGAAAGGGGCGTGGAAAGAATGTCAATATGAGGGGGAGACGTGGAGAGGAGGTTTACTTGGCGAGGAATACGGCACAATGGACGGTGGTACAAATAGTTTGTAGAAGAGAAGGGGATGGCAAACGGCGTGACAGAACGGGAAGAGTGGCGCGGCACAAAAAACCCGACAAGTGCCAGGAGACCCGGGGCATCAATCCGCCCTGATACCAGACCCTGCAGGAAGAATACGTCTGAACACAAACGACGGTCGCGGGGAGATAATAGATTGAAGCGGCGGGCGAGCACGTCATAGTCCAGATCTTCGCGGGGAATGGAGAGCTTGAAAGCCAAAAATCGGAGGAAAGCTCTGAAGACCAGCTCAATTTGCACGATGTGACTCTCGTAGTGAGGGCTCCAGATAACGGACGCGTACTCCAGGACTGGCTGCACGAGGGTCTTGTAGAGTGTCACTAGGGCTGGTGCGTGAGAAAACTCTCTAGTATTTCGCTTCAAGAAGCCGAGCGTACGCATTCCGTGGGACGACACCCTTGCAATGTGGTCAGAAAAGGAGAGTTCGGAGTCCAGGTGCACGCCAAGGTCCACAATTCCATCCCTGCGGGGAAGATCCACGCCGCCGACTGAGTAGGGGTAGATAACTGGTGAGTGGGAGCGGTAGAAGGAGACAGCAGCACATTTGGATGGGTTCAGGGTCAGACCATTATGGTCGCACCATTGAGAGAGGGCGTCCAGGTTCTGTTGGAGTAGAAAGCAGTCTGAGGGGCCACGGATGGGGATGAATAGCTTCAGGTCGTCAGCATTAATCAAGAGCTCAGTGTGGTGAAGGGAGGAAATGACTCCGTTGATCACCAGGTTGAAGAGAAGGGGACCAAGATGGGAGCCTTGAGGAACTCCAGAAGTGGCAGGGAACGACCGGGAAACCACACCATTAATGCGCACTGAGAGCTGTCTGGCAGTGAGATAGCTGGCAATCCATGCATGAAGCGGACCAAAGACCCCAAGCGATGAGAGCACCTCAAGGATCACGCTGTGAGGCAGCCTATCAAATGCCTTAGAGAAATCAGTCGACACAAGGTCCACCTGATAACCCCCTCCAACAGCACAAAGTGTGTAGTCCTGAAAAGTAGCCAGGTTAGTCACCGTAGAGCGCCCCCTAACGAAGCCGTGCTGCTCCGGGGCCAGGAATGGGTTGAACAGTGGCGAGAGTTGAGCCACAACCAGCTTCTCCAGAAGTTTGGGAATGGTTGACAACGAGCAGACTGGACGGTAGTTACCGACATCGCACTTGTCGCCCTTCTTGAAGATCGGAGTAATATGGGCTGACTTCCAATGGTTTGGAAAAAGGCCTGAAGAAAGTGAAGCGTTGAAAAGAAGAGTCAGAGGACGGGCAAGGCTGCGTGCACAAGCATGAAGAAGAACAGGAGGGATACCGTCAGGACCCATGCCCTTTGACACATCGACACATAACGGAACATCTTCGAGCGGTTCTTCATCAGGGCTACCATGATTTGGCGTGAATGTTTTTTCCAAATGTCGAGCAAATGTATCAGCCTTTTCTTGGTTGGTTTTGATCCATGTGTTGCTCTCAGTGTCCAGGATGGGTGATGCTTGTATGACGGGTCTCTTCAAGTGTTTCGTTGCCTTCCACAAGGAGTAATCGGTGTCTCGATGGCTGGTAAGTGACATGAGGGATTCTTCTTGAGTTTCTTCTTGGATTTCCTTCATCGTTGCCCGCAGCTCATTGGCAATTTTATACCATTCAGTCTTGTAAGCTGGGATGCGTGTGGTTTGCCAGATCCGTGTTGCTTTGCGCTTTTTCTTTATGATTTCTACAATTTCATGTGGGTAATTCACCCC
The DNA here is from genome assembly GCA_963920205.1 of Stenodema calcarata. Classification (NCBI taxonomy): domain Eukaryota; kingdom Metazoa; phylum Arthropoda; class Insecta; order Hemiptera; family Miridae; genus Stenodema; species Stenodema calcarata. The sequence continues at coordinate 2,530,814 of OY986051.1, forward strand.
GTTCAGCGTTTTAGTAATTTCAGGGTGTTCTGCCATACTGCATCTTGTATAGCATGTACAAGTTGTTCGAGTTGACTATCGACTTCTTCTACTGAATTCAAAGCCACGCTAAGGTTGATACGCTGGTTGACGTCAATTTTGAATTGAACCCAGTCTGTTTTTTTGTTGACCAGGACCGGATTGTGTGGTTTTCGGATGATCTGCTCGCTTAGCGTGAGGATTATTGGTGAGTGGTCTGAACTGAGGTCCAGGCACTCATCCACAAGCGCATAATTAGCTGAGATATTTCTCATTATAAAGAAATCAAGTAAATCAGGTTGTTTCTTAATGTCAGTAGGCCAGTATGTTGGTTTACCAGTTGATAAGGTAATGCAATTGTTTGACTGTACATATCTGTAAAGGGCTGAGCCACGTGGTAGACAAACTCGCGAGCCCCAGTACGTGTGCTTTGCATTAAAATCTCCACCGATGATGAATCGATTCCCTAGCTGATCAAACACCTGGGTGAAATCCTCATCTGTTATGGCGTGCTTGGGTGGGCAGTAGATGCTAGCAATAGTTGTTTCATAACACCTAGTTCCGACTGCGATTGCACAAATCTGGCATTTCTCTGTTTCAATCTTTGCCCATTCGTGATGTTGGAGGTTGTCTTTAATCAGCACAGAGAATTAGTGGCAAGAGTCTTAGGAGTAGTACAACTCATAGAAGTGGCAGTAATACGTCTAGAATTATGGCGGCATGTAGCGCTAACCAGGCAACTAGGTACTTATACCAAAGAAAGTAAAGGAAGTAATGAAGTATTCACTCGAAGGACCACAGCCAGAAAAGTGGCTGAAAGAAGTATAGTTGAATAGAATTAGAAAGTGAGCAAGGGTGAAAGAGAAGACAAGAGTATGAAAGAAAAGAAAGTAAATTATAATGAACGTAAGAAACAGGATGGCCTAACCCTACCTACCTAATTCTCTATGGCCATAGGATAAAAAGGGTTTTAACAATACCGGTATGGTGTGCCAGCAAAGTTCGTCCTGAGGTAGGAGAGCCTCCAGTGACCCAAACAGCAAGCAGCAAAACGGGTCCTCTGCTGATTCTTTGATAGGCAGGAACGAAATTGAAGACGATGATAGGTCGATACTTGGCACTGTATACTTGGCACGTCCAGGAAGCGCTGGGCCACGAGGTACTGGTAGATGGTAGGTGGGTAGTTCAGTATGATTACCAGGATCCAGTGAAAATTGCTCACACAAGGATGATTTCACTATCCTCAACAGTGAGGAAGCTGATGGCGTCAAATCTGGCCCAAAAAACGGGGGACAGGCACCAGAATTGGTCAACAGGGAGGTTTTTAATGTCTTTGATAGAAAAACGGATCGTTGCATGCGGGCTTCCTTTGTTCAACCGAAATTACGAGGCAAGATTCGTTCTTCCCTCTCCCCTGTGTCTCAACCAGGAATTATCTTAATCACAGAAGAACTTCCTCCTTTTGGTTAGAGTTGGCAAACCTGGTCGGCCCAAATTCACATGGAGAACTCCATACGGTGTGACGTCATGAAAGTAGTGATGATAGTAATTCAGTATCCAGTAGATATCTCTAGCATCCTTCGGAGTTACGGTGATACAGTGCCGTTAGAAAGTTCTTTGTATTTTCTTAAAATGAAGCACTATTTGTCTAACATGGGTTTGAAAAATATTTAAAACATGAGTGGCAATTTTGAAAGGAATGAGACTATCTACAGATAACAGCTAATTTTCCACGTGCTTTTAGCGCTAACAACAGGTGCTTTTTAAGTGCAATTGGTAATGGCCGTCGGTAATAATTTTTCTATAAAAGAAGTACATACCAACAAACATTCGAAATTACCTTCATTTTCGTAGAACGAAACGTATTTCAGAACAAAAAACTCGACATTACTTTCAACCGTTTGATTCGTGTTGACAGGCTCAACCTTTGAGCCGTCATTGTGAACGAACGGCGGGTCGTACAAAGCTGCGGATGGTTTTAAAAAATTCTTAGGAATAAACTCTATCTAAATATGAAATAAAAAACATACCGTTTGATGGGAATTTTTCGAGATATGGAATTTTCAAAATTTGTTTTGAACCCCCTTCCCCTTGACCTAGGGTCATGAAAAGTTTCGAGGATCATTGTGGGGCTGGTCCAAACCCAGAAACCAAATTTCGTAATTTTAGCTCAACGCTAACTGGGCAAAGTGGCGCGGACGGGGGACGGCGTACGACGGACGGACGGATTTTGGTTTATTATCTTCGATAATGAACCATTGGAATCGCCCAAAGAAAAAAAAATTTTAACCCCCCCTCAAAATTTGTTGGTTTACGTTTCAAGATACGAAGATTCAGAAAATCGAATAAAAAAAAATCCGTCCGTCCGCCGTACGCCGTCCGCGCCACTTTGCCCAGTTAACGTTGAGCTAAAATTACGAAATTTGGTTTCTGGGTTTGGACCAGCCCCACAATGATCCTCGAAACTTTTCATAACCCTAGGTCAAGGGGAAGGGGTTCAAAACGAATTTTGAAAATTTGAAAATCTCATATCTCGAAAAATTCATATAGAACGGTATGTTTTTTATTTCATACTCGTATTTAGATTGAGTTTGTTCCGTAGAATTTTTTAAGACCATCCGCAGCTTTGTACGACCAGCCGTTCGTTCACAATGACGGCTCAAAGATTGTGCCTCACAACACGATCGTGACTCAAACTGTTGAAATACAGGTCCATTTTCATACTAACAAGCTCTTTGGAACATCATATGGCAGTGATGTCGAGTTTGTTGTTCTGAGGTGCGTTTCGTGCTACGGAAATGAAGGTAATTTCGAATGTTCGTTGGTAGGTACTTCTTTTATAGAAAATTACTACCGACGTAGTATTAAAAACCCCAGAATTATATCGTATTAATTAATCATAATTAATAATAATTATTATTAATAATAAATACGAATTATTAATACCTAACAATAAATTATAATAATTTTCACTAGGTAGGTACTTGATAAAATTGTTAATAATTAGTGATAATTGATAATAATAATTAATCTAACATTTAGGATCTAGACATTTAGACCTAGTGATCTAGACAGAAGGGTGATCTGTACAAAGAAGATAATGAACCGTTGTGTCAAGAATTTGCAGAATTTTTGGTTTATTATCTTCGATAATGAACCATTGGAATCGCCCAAAGGAAAACTTTTTTTAACCCCCCCTCAAAATTTGTTGGTTTACGTTTCAAGATACGTAGATTCAGAAAATCGAATAAAAAAACTCTGCAAATTCTTGACACAACGGTTTATTATCTTCCTTGTGCAGATCACCCTTCTGTCTATACCAGACTGTATTGCAAATCGGCACCATACCATATTCTCACCGTACTCATACCATACCATACGAATTTCTTTCCTATCATACCATACTGTATTAGGTATACCAAATCATACATACAATAATATACCATACCATACTCATACCATGTCATACAAACCGAGTGAATAATGAAATGTCATCCATTTCAGACCTATATAAAAAATTTCAAGTATCTAGCTCATCATCAACATTTAATTTGTTTAAACAAATAGGTATTACTTAAACAATTTTACAGACAAGAAACCGAGTGAATATTGCATTGTGATCCAGTTCTGACCTATTTTTAAAATTTCAAGTCAATAGCTCATCATCAAAATTTAATTTGTATTATTACAAAAAGGTATTATTTAAACAATTTTACAGATGAGAAACCGAGTAAATATTGCAATGTGGTCTATCCCCGACTCACGGTTAAAATTTCTAGACTGTAGTTTACCGGGAAGATGAAAAAAGGTAGTTTTATTCTGGGCGTCTGGTGGTTGGGTCACATAACGGCCGTTTTCGGCGCGAAAGTTTAGTGTTTTTCCTAAACCTTTGCGCGCTCACTGTGAACGAACAGCTGGTCGCACAAAAATCCAATTGGTCTTAAAAGATTCGTAATTTTTCAGGTCATTCAAAAGTGAACTAAACATTACACGGTTCAGTTAAATATTCGGAGATATGACATTGTCGAAATTTTAAATTTCGTTTTGAACCCCTTCCCCTTGACCTAGGGTTATGAAAAGTTTCGAGGATCATTGTGGGGCTGGTCCAAACCCAGAAACCAAATTTCGTAATTTTAGCTCAACGCTAACAGGGCAAAGTGGCGCGGACGGCGGACGGCGTACGGGGGACGGCGTACGGGGGACGGCGTACGGCGGACTGACGGATTTTTTTTTATTCGATTTTCTGAATCTACGTGTCTTGAAACGTAAACCAACAAATTTTGAGGGGGGGTTAAAAAATTTTTTTCTTTGGGCGATTCCAATGGTTCATTATCGAAGATAATAAACCAAAACTCTGCAAATTCTTGACACAACGGTTTATTATCTTCCTTGTGCACCCTTCTGTCTATACCAGACTGTAATTCAAATCGGCACCATACCATATTCTCACCGTACTCATACCATACCATACGAATTTCTTTCCTATCATACCATACTGTATTATACCAAATCATACATACAATAATATACCATACCATACTCATACCATGTCATACAAACCGAGTGAATATTGAAATGTCATCCATTTCTGACCTATATTTAAAATTTCAAGTATCTAGCTCATCATCAAAATTTAATTTGTTTAAACAAATAGGTATAATTTAAACAATTTTACAGACAAGAAACCGAGTGAATCCAGTTCTGTGATCCAGTTCTGACCTATTTTTAAAATTTCAAGTCAATAGCTCATCATCAAAATTTAATTTGTATTATTATAAAAAGGTATTATTTAAACAATTTTACAGATGAGAAACCGAGTAAATATTGCAATGAGGTCTATCACCGACTCACGGTTAACATTTCCAGACTATAGTTTACCGGGAAGATGACAAAAGGTAGTTTTATTCTGGGCGTCTGAGGGTTGGGTATTATAACGGCCGTTTTCGACGCGAAAGATTAGTGTTTTTCCTAAACCTTTGCGCGCTCACTGTGAACTAACGGCTGGTTGCACAAAAATCCAACTGGTCTTAAAAGATTCGTAATTTTTCAGGTCATTCAAAAGTGAACTGAAAATTACACGTTTCAGTTAAATATTTTGAGATATGACATTGTCGAAATTTTAAATTTCGTTTTGAACCCCTTCCCCTTGACCTAGGGTTATGAAAAGTTTCGAGGACCATTGTGGGGCTGGTCCAAACCCAGAAACCGAATTTCGTAATTTTAACTCAACGCTAACTGGGCAAAGTGGCGCGGACGGCGTACGGCGTACGGGGGACGGCGTACGGCGGACGGACGGATTTTTTTTTATTCGATTTTCTGAATCTACGTGTCTTGAAACGTAAACCAACAAATTTTGAGGGGGGGTTAAAATTTTTTTTTCTTTGGGCGATTCCAATGGTTCATTATCGAAGATAATAAACCAAAACTCTGCAAATTCTTGACACAACGGTTCATTATCTTCTTTGTACAGATCACCCTTCTGTCTAGATCACTAGGTCTAAATGTCTAGATCCTAAATGTTAGATTAATTATTATTATCAATAATTGATAATTGATAATAATTGATAATTATTATCACTAATTATTACCAATTTTATCAAGTACCTACTGAAAATTATTATAATTTATTGTTAGGTATTGATAATTCGTATTTATTAATTATTATTAATTATGATTAATTAATACGATATAATTCTGGGGTTTTTAATACTACGTCGGTAATAATTTTTCTATAAAAGAAGTACCTACCAACAAACATTCGAAATTACCTTCATTTCCGTAGCACGAAACGCACCTCAGAACAACAAACTCGACATCACTTAAGCCATATGATGTTCCAAAGAGCTTTTAGTATGAAAATGGACCTGTATTTCAACAGTTCGATTCACGATCGGGTTGTGAGGCACAATCTTTGAGCCGTCATTGTGAACGAACGGCTGGTCGTACAGAGCTGCGGATGGTCTTAAAAAATTCTACGGAACAAACTCTATCTAAATATGAAATAAAAAACATACTGTTCCATATGAATTTTTCGAGATATGAAATTTTCAAAATTTCAAAATTCGTTTTGAACCCCTTCCCCTTGACCTAGGGTTATGAAAAGTTTCGTGGATCATTGTGGTGCTGGTCCAAACCCAGAAACCAAATTTCGTAATTTTAACTCAACGCTAACAGGGCAAAGTGCCTCGGACGGCGGACGGCGTACGGCGGACGGCGTACGGCGGACGGACGGATTTTTTTTTATTCGATTTTCTGAATCTACGTATCTTGAAACGTAAACCAACAAATTTTGAGGGGGGGTTAAAATTTTTTTTTCTTTGGGCGATTCCAATGGTTCATTATCGAAGATAATAAACCAAAACTCTGCAAATTCTTGACACAACGGTTCATTATCTTCTTTGTACAGATCACCCTTCTGTCTAGATCACTAGGTCTAAATGTCTAGATCCTAAATGTTAGATTAATTATTATTGTCAATTATCACTAATTATTAACAATTTTATCAAGTAAGTACCTACTGAAAATTATTATAATTTATTGTTAGGTATTGATAAATCGTATTTATTATTAATAATAATTATTATTAATTATGATTAATTAATGCGATATAATTCTGGGGTTTTTAATACTACGTCGGTAATAATTTTTCTATAAAAGATGTACCTACTAACAAACATTCGAAATTACCTTCATTTCCGTAGCACGAAACGCACCTCAGAACAACAAACTCGACATCACTTAAGCCATATGATGTTCCAAAGAGCTTTTAGTATGAAAATGGACCTGTATTTCAACAGTTTGATTCACGATCGGGTTGTGAGGCACAATCTTTGAGCCGTCATTGTGAACGAACGGCTGGTCGTACAAAGCTGCGGATGGTCTTAAAAAATTCTACGGAACAAACTCTATCTAAATATGAAATAAAAAACTCTGCAAATTCTTGACACAACGGTTTATTATCTTCCTTGTGCAGATCACCCTTCTGTCTATACCAGACTGTATTGCAAATCGGCACCATACCATTTTCTCACCGTACTCATACCATACCATACGAATTTCTTTCCTATCATACCATACTGTACTATACCAAATCATACATACAATAATATACCATACCATACTCATACCATGTCATACAAACCGAGTGAATATTGAAACGTCATCCATTTCTGACCTATATTTAAAATTTCAAGTATCTAGCTCATCATCAAAATTTAATTTGTTTAAACAAATAGGTATTATTTAAACAATTTTACAGACAAGAAACCGAGTGAATCCAGTTCTGTGATCCAGTTCTGACCTATTTTTAAAATTTCAAGTCAATAGCTCATCAAAATTTAATTTGTATTATTACAAAAAGGTATTATTTAAACAATTTTACAGATGAGAAACCGAGTAAATATTGCAATGTGGTCTATCACCGACTCACGGTTAAAATTTCTAGACTATAGTTTACCGGGAAGATGACAAAAGGTAGTTTTATTCTGGGCGTCTGAGGGTTGGGTATTATAACGGCCGTTTTCGACGCGAAAGATTAGTGTTTTTCCTAAACCTTTGCGCGCTCACTGTGAACGAACGGCTGGTCGCACAAAAATCCAATTGGTCTTAAAAGATTCGTAATTTTTCAGGTCATTCAAAAGTGAACTGAAAATTACACGTGTCAGTTAAATATTTTGAGATATGACATTGTCGAAATTTTAAATTTCGTTTTGAACCCCTTCCCCTTGACCTAGGGTTATGAAAAGTTTCGAGGACCATTGTGGGGCTGGTCCAAACCCAGAAACCGAATTTCGTAATTTTAACTCAACGCTAACTGGGCAAAGTGGCGCGGACGGCGTACGGGGGACGGCGTACGGCGGACGGACGGATTTTTTTTTATTCGATTTTCTGAATCTACGTGTCTTGAAACGTAAACCAACAAATTTTGAGGGGGGGTTAAAATTTTTTTTTCTTTGGGCGATTCCAATGGTTCATTATCGAAGATAATAAACCAAAATCCGTCCGTCCGCCGTACGCCGTCCGCCGTCCGCGCCACTTTGCCCAGGTAGCGTTGAGTTAAAATTACGAAATTCGGTTTCTGGGTTTGGACCAGCCCCACAATGATCCTCGAAACTTTTCATAACCCTAGGTCAAGGGGAAGGGGTTCTAAACGAATTTTGAAATTTTGAGAATTCCAAAACTCGAAACATTCATATAGAACGGTGTGTTTTTTATTTCATTTTTAGATAGAGTTTATTCCTAAGAATTTTTTAAGACCATCCGCAGCTTTGTACGACCATATTCACGCCAGATGATGTGGAAAGTGAGCTCGAACATCTCGTTTGCAGCATTCAGATAGTTGCATGGGACAACACACCTGCAATCTCAAGAAGGCTCAAAGGTATCAATTATCCACGAGAAATAGTCTCTGCAATCAAGAAAAAACGAAAGGCCAGAAAACGATGGCAAGCTACCAGAGCACCACATCACAAGTCTGAATGGTACAAAACACAAAGTGAACTGAAGTCGCTGATGGAGGAGATCAATGAAGAAACTCATGAACACTTCATCACAGAGCTAACGAGTCATCGTGATACCGATTACTCACTTTGGAAGGCTACACAATATCTCAAGAGGCCTGTTACTCATGCTGCACCTATTGCGAGTGGAAACGAGAAATGGGCAAGGAGCAACCAAGACAAAGCCAATACTTTTGCAGACCATCTTGCGAATATATTCACTCCGAATCTCGCAATGGCGGATGAACCGCCGCTAGAGGAAACACCTCCACTTGATCAGGACATTGATATCCCATTAGTTACCATCAAAGAGATAAAACAGGTGATCAGCAAGGATATCAACCCAAAAAAGGCACCAGGCTATGACCTTATCACTGGACAAATCCTCCAGCACCTACCGCGTAAAGCTATCGCAAAAATAGTCATGATCATCAATGCGGTAATCAAACTTCGAAGCGTCCCTCAGCTGTGGAAGATAGCAGAAGTCATTATGATTCCCAAACCAGGCAAGCCACCAGGGCAACCAAGTTCATACAGACCAATTTCACTTCTACCAGTGTTATCTAAACTGTTCGAAAAATTGATACACAGAAGACTAATACCAATTATTGAAGAACGAAAGCTGATCCCACGACATCAGTTTGGATTTAGGCAGAAACACTCAACAATCGACCAAGTCCATCGGATAACACACATCGTCGAAGAAGCATTTGAGAAAAATAGAGTATGTTCTGCCATTTTCCTTGACGTCACTCAGGCGTTTGACAAGGTCTGGCATGAAGGACTCAACTACAAGCTGCGTAAGGCCCTGCCAATAAAGTATGCTGAGTTGCTTCAATCGTACCTCACTAATCGTTACTTCAGGATAAAGCAAGATGATGCATTTTCAGAACCAAAACCGATATGGGCAGGAGTCCCGCAAGGGAGTGTACTTGGCCCACTCCTGTACGTCCTGTATACCAGCGATCTCCCAGAAATTGAAATGAACACCACAGCCACTTTCGCAGACGATACAGCGATATTGGCAGTTGGAGACAGCAACATTGAGTCAATGACCAAGTTAAAGCGGTCAATATCTAGCATACAACAATGGACAGCGAAATGGAGAATCAAAATGAATGAAACTAAGTCGGTACATGTCGATTTCACCAATAAAAGGATCGACTATATACCGGCTTATCTCAATGGCAAAGTGATTCCTCATGCCAATGAAGCCAAATACCTCGGTATGACGCTTGATGCCAGGCTTCGGTGGAAAGCCCACGTCAAGAAAAAGAAGGAGGAACTTCTTCTCAAATTCAGAAAAATGTACTGGCTAATGGGGAGGCGGTCAAAACTGTCAATCCAGAACAAGCTTACGCTGTATAACCAATTCCTTAAACCAGTCTGGACTTACGGAGCTCAGCTGTGGGGCTGCACGGCTCAATCAAACCGGGAAATAATCCAAAGATTCCAGAACAATGTGCTAAGAAATGTTGTCAATGCACCATGGTACTTTCGAAATGAACGACTCCACCATGAACTTCAAATCGAAACCATAAACGAAGCCATCAAGCGGCAAGCCGTACGTCATCTTCAACGGCTAAGGTCTCACGTCAACGAGGAAGCTGTCCGACTCCTTGACACGAGTGATATCACCAGACGATTGAAGCGTACCAAACCGCTCGAGCTTGCTCACGGGTGAAGCAGTATAGTGAATGCAATATCATCATAAAAATGAACAAAACTCAGTGATGAATCTAAGCTTTGAATAGTATGTGCCCTAGTTTCAAAATAATATTGTTAATAAGTTATTACTTGGAGCAATAAAATCTTTCAAAAAAAAAAAAAAAAAAAAAAAAAGAATCCGCAGCTTTGTACGACCAGCCGTTCGTTCACAATGACGGCTCAAAGATTGTGCCTCACAACACGATCGTGAATCAAACTGTTCAAAAATTTGGAAATTTTCATTTTTTTTTTTTTTTTTTTTTTTTTTTTCCCTTGATTGGGGGCTTTGATAGGCTTATGCCTTTGGTCACGTAGACCTCGAAGTGGGTCTATTGTGACATTGTACCCCTGTTCCTACACTACAACATTGGTAGTGAGGAGACGGTTTACAGCCTCCTCCCGGATGAAGTGGAGCAGGCTGTTGTCATCGATTTTTGCAACCTCGGAGGGACTGAGGATGCCCTTACCAAGGTGCTTAAATCTTTTGTATGCAAGCGCTGGACAGTTACAGAGTATGTGCTCCGCTGTCTCTGGCTCACAGTCACAGAGTCGACAGTCATCTGTCCTGCATATTCCCATCTTTTTGAGGTGGTACTTGACTGGACAGTGGCCAGTTAGGAGGCCTGTAACGGCCTTTATGTCCTTCCGGCTGAGGGAAAGGAGAGCCCTGGCTTTCCTTCTGGAAAAGCGTACGAACTGCTTGGCTTGTCTCATTTTTGGAGCGCTTTGCCAATGCTTTGTTCTCTGCTTGTCAACCCACTTCCCCACTTCTCGGGCTATGAAGCTCTCTGTGATGCCGAGGAAAGGTTCTGGTCCAGTTGGGTTTGACATGGATGCCTGTTTGGCGAGGCGATCCGCCTCTTCGTTGCCTTCTATGCCCTCATGACCCGGCACCCACAGCAGCGTCAATTTGTTGCCATGGGCAGCCATCTTGAGGGAGTTTAGGCAGCTCCAGGTGAGCTTTGATTTTATGGAGAAGGCCGAGATGGCCTTTAATGCTGCCTGGCTGTCTGATAGAATATAGATCTTTGCGCCCTTTAGTCTTTTCCTGGCGATCTCCTGGGCACAAATATCTATTGCATGGGTTTCTGCTTGAAAGATGGTGGCCAAGGCCCCAAGGGGCTTAGACAGGCTAAATCTGGGGCCTTTTATCCCCAGGCCTGCTTTTTCATCCATCACTGACCCATCTGTGAACCACAGCAGTGATCCTGGCTCTAATTGAGGCATGCCTCCTTTCCAGAAATCACGATCTTTTATTATTACTCTGAATGGAAGATCAAAATTCATCCTCTCTGGCATTTTGTCAGAGATTGATGAAGCCACTGGGTCTACCTTGACAAAGTCAAGGATGGACGCATGGCTATTTTTCCTGGCAGGATGTTTTATTGCTCCTGCTTGCAGCATCCTCATGGCCCCCAGGTAGGCCACCCTCTGTATGTGGAGATGGAGGGGTTCGAGGTCAAGTAGAACCTCTAGTGCTGCAGTAGGGGCTGTTCTGTACGGAAATGAAGGTAATTTCGAATGTTTGTTGGTAGGTACTTCTTTTATAGAAAAATTATTACCGACGTAGTATTAAAAACCCCAGAATTATATCGTATTAATTGATCATAATTAATAATAATTATTAATAATAATAAATACGAATTAATAATACCTAACAATAAATTATAATAATTTTCACTAGGTACTTGATAAAATTGTTAATAATTAGTGATAATTGATAATAATAATTAATCTAACATTTAGGATCTAGCCCTTTAGACCTAGTGATCTAGACAGAAGGGTGATCTGTACAAAGAAGATAATGAACCGTTGTGTCAAGAATTTGCAGAGTTTTTTTTATTCGATTTTCTGAATCTACGTGTCTTGAAACGTAAACCAACAAATTTTGAGGGGGGGGTTAAAATTTTTTTTTCTTTGGGCGATTCCAATGGTTCATTATCGAAGATAATAAACCAAAAGAAGTCAGGGTCGAAAAATTGACATTTCAGGTTATTATCGATTCGTACAGGAAATCTAATGTAGTGCCTGAAAGCCGTTTTACGAATCGATTACTAGAAATCGACATCGCACAAAGCGTCAACTGAAGGTACACCAGAAGCGCAAAGGAAAATTGATTTGGCAAAGGGAAATTGATTTGGTAACCTAATACCACAACCTATTACCAGACGGTCGCTGTTACTCGAAACTAACTCAATACTCACTAAAATAACTTGTCTACAGTTATGATCGCACACCTTTCACGCTTACGTTTTCCGTAACCTATTACCTGGAATAGTCCCAGCCAACCTATTATCACGAAATCCCGAAAGAAGCCCTCAAAGGCCTTTCCCGCAAGTTCTTAAAACAGATATTCCAGTAATAGGGCTTTTCTGGCAATAGGTTACTGGACAGTATTAGGTTATTTGAAGCGGTTACGTTAAATATTCCCCACTCCTAGTAGATTTCTGGGTCAGGTTTTTCATTTCCCACGCGCAGAAACCGGGACCTGGCTAGTTCTTTGCAGTGTGATAGGACTTGTGGTCAGTGTCCAGTCAGCAGGCCTACCGTTAGTGGTGGCGGCATGCGAAGGTTCTATAGATATATCTATTCCATGCGGCTTGAGGTTCTGATAGCAACCAATATTTTATGGTGCTTTTCCCGAGGTTTTTGGAGACCCCACAGTAGGGTTCGGGTCCCATAATGACCGTCTCCAGCCAGTGTATCCGCCTCCTCGTTCCCCTTCAGCCCTGAATGCCCTGGCACCCATACCAAGGAGACGTTGTTCCTGTCCGATATGCTGTCCAGGGCATTCTCGCAGTCTATCACAATCCATGATGACCGGAAAGGCTAATGCCTTCAGTGCAGCTTGGCTATTGAAACAGATTGCCACATTCTTACCTGTAATGTTTATCTTTCTGATCTCTATAACTCAGTGATCAATGCCGATCGTCTCGGCCTGAAACTCTGTGGTTTGTTCGCCCAGACTAATCGCCAGCCTAGTTTCGTACTAATCGTCATCTTGGAATCCCCAGGTCTTGATGGCCTGTTAAAAAGTAGTGAATTTGTATTAATTTCAAGCGCGATTCATCACGTTTTCTTATTGTATTCTATCAAAAGGGAGAATGCGACGAGTTATCGCGCCCTGCCAACAATTCTCAACCGAGCGAGAAACGGAAGACGGCTCAATTGCACAACCAGGTGCCAAAAAAAAAGCGAAAGTTGGAAGTCTTTGAAATGCCTGAAGGTCTGACTGAGGAACCAGGTGTACGTAAGTGTTGCCACTTTATAAATATCTGTAATATTTATCATAAACTCAAATATCAGAATGCCTAATTGCTGCCCAATTTGCTCCATCAAAGCCTCTCAAAATACCACTGAAAAACACCAAATCAGAGAGCTCTCTAACAGGACTCCACATTTCATTGGGCCAAGTTCTCCCTCCTTCGTCCTCCTACGAACTACCTAACATTTTCATACCCTTGACTTCTCAAGTTTATCCACTGACTGCGCCACGTTTATATTCTCTACTGTAAATTATACAACATTTACGTATCCTTACTCAAATCCAGTTCACTCACGCTGGGTTTTGAACAGAATCAATCGATACGTCTGGAGTATTTTGTTGAAACAATGATGTTGTAAGTGTAACATTTTATCGTGGTTTTAGATTATGCAGAAGCGTATTTCTCCAAATTGAAGTCCACTCTCGATGAACCGCTTTTTCAAAGTTTCATCGCCATCCTGAGCGAGGCGCAGGTGAGTTTCCCGTTTGTATTATGTTTTCAGCGTTATTTCTATGTGAAACATTTCCTACCATTACTGCTCTCCTTAATCTCCTGGTACAGGACGAGCCCGGTGGCGCTGTCAAGCTCTACAAGAAAATCGAGGAGCTCCTCCACGGCTACCCCGAGCTTGTCGAAGACTTCATCGGAACGCTCAAACCTCACCAGGCCCTCGAGATCGGCAAATTCGTCGAGCTCAAATTCATATACCAGTCTCTGTCTTTCTTCAGGAAACTAGAGGTTCGTAAGAGTTGATCACAATGACAATTACATTTTGAATAAAAATGAAAACAGGGAGTAGGCAAAAGGGGAGGGTAATGACGTCAGGGCCCCCACTCCAAGGTCACCTCTATGCACAGGGAAAGTTCCAACATCTGTTATCAACATTCTACAATTTCTGCTTTGTTTCCTTTTGCTTCTTAACGGTCGTTTTAAATCATAACGCTAAGTCCCGATAGAATTCAAATAAAAATGTTCAAATTTGCACAAAAAGTCTTGGCAATCGAAAGGCTGAGTTCGTATGTGGGCAGTGGCCCTCTCAAGGGGGTTTAGGGGAGTTTGAAGGGGGGGGGGATTACCCATACATTCCAAAAACAAGTGACACCTCATGTTGAAGCTTTTTTTCACGCTGAACATGATGGTGAAGTCAGAATTGCACTATCTTATTCCGTTCTTGACCTGGAACACTTTGAAGATGAAGAAACGTGAATTTTACTTGAAACGTGGATTTACCTTTTTTTTTTTTGGTATTTTCAGGGATTTCAATTGACCAAACTCATACACTCTCTCGAGCAGATGTCCACTAACGCTAATCTCACTTATGAGGAGGTGAAGGCCAACGTGTTGCTCCTATTCAAAGGCCATGCGCCACTTGCTGATTCATTTTTCCACCTTTTTCCAAATGAAAGACCTCTGGCTCCAAGGTATGTTTTTTAATTAGTAATATATGTACTAAAGATTTGTTCAACGCATATTGGATGACTGGACGGGTACCTGAAATTATGAGGAGGAGAATCAAAGGAAGGGTGGTACTCAGGCAGCACTTGCAGCGGCCCCAAACCACGTCAAGACTGGACAAGGAGAGCTGGGAATGCGCTGTTGTTCAATGGAGTACGCGGACTTTTGGTATTTTGCACAGGGCACTCCACTAAACAACTGTGCCAAATTTCAACCTTCCACGAGTGTTCTCCTTGTTTGCCAGGGTGTTTTCCATAATACTCCCGGCCTCCAAAAAGTGTTTGTCGATACTCCCGTAGTGATATGAGCAGAGTCGCCGATACTCTCGGGCCCGGAGTGAGGTTGTTCGCTGATACTTACGCATTTCCCATCCCACATTTCCAGACTGCGGACTGGCTACACAGCACATTCAGGTGTTCTCACGTGTATTTAGTTAGGTTTATTATACATGGATTTCTACTTCTCTTACCACGCCTGTCGCAGATGGAAACGACATCCCACTATTTGAACCTCTGGCCACACTGCCACGACACCACCCTTCATTCAAAGTCCGTGACGCACTTAAGGGGCTTAAACGTGGCTTCAAGGCTTTTTCATTTCGCTTCTATCGCCTGTATGCACGCGACGTAAGCAGACTTCTTCTTACTCGGGAGGAAGCAAAAACACAAAAAGATGTACAACCCGTTCATAAATCCGTGTATTGAAAAGAGTTGGGTAAAAAATATGGTGCAGTCACTTCGTACGTCATCACTAGCAACTCTTTTTACTGCTCTTCTGAGCTGAGCGAGTGCTTTCACAGCCAGAACGGACCCTTGACTCAGTGACACTCACGGGAGTATCGGCGACTACTCTTATCAGTCCAACGGGAGCATCCACGACCAACATTTTCTCGGACCCGGTCGACTTTTTCTTTTTGGGAGTATTATTGACTCCGCACGTTTGCCAGTATATTGGCTAATTTGACTGAGCTGCACCTTCTAATTTGGCGCTTCATTCAAAAATTCGGATATTAAGAAGATTATTTTGGCAACGACCAAAGTAGTTTATTTACTAATATTTTTCACATTTTGTAGTTCCTTGGTGGAATATGAAGATGTCACTGAAGCGATGCAAGAAGAAGGAGACGACGGAGGGTGGGAAAACGTGCGCGTTCCCGAACACCAGGAGCGCGGTTGTTTGGCAGACTGCGTCTGCCCTTGTCACTCCACGCCTTCGCAGCCATTTTGTCTCGCTTGCAACATCAGGGTACATCCTATACATTATTATGCTCTTTATCTTATTGATCAGAGCACGAGTAAACCAGTTTGACTGTCATGTACTAGCATAACTTCCTTATTTCGTAGCGCCATAAAACAAGAAGTACTCAAGATATCTGTATATCGTCGCCTAACAAGCAACACCGCGTATCAACCATTTTGGCCAAAATAAGGTTATAATTATTATTCAAATTTTCCCGCCGCATAAGATGGTTAGCATGAATTTGATCTCTGTAGACATCTAATATGAAAGTTCGAAAATTATAACAGGACTTACCAACATTCAACTTGGTTGGGCACTTGTTTTTTCCTTCTCCTGAAAAGCCCGTGTTTGGTTGATAATTATTATCAACCAAACTAATTATTATTATTATTATAACTTATAATTATTATAAGTGGTGTTGTTTCTCTTTGGACTCAGGGGGAAAAATATGAACTCGACCAGAAGAAATTATGCGTTTTGTATAACAGTAGCCAGTTGGAAACAATCTCTCATATTTTCTGTGAATGTCCGGTATTGACTCAAGTTTTTCAGTAGAAATTTATTATAATATTATTACAGAAGTGACGCCGAAACAAAGATGACACGTTTTTTTTTTTTTCCTCTCGTTTTTGTGCATTCGCAAATTTAAGAGAAGATTGTTAGAAGTGGGCCTGGACCTGTTATACCTACTCGTAATTGCTAGGACAAGTAAATTGCTGACATGTTTTATTCATTGCCGGGGGACGGAGTGTGTCGGCACAATATGATGCAAGGAAATTTCTTATCTAGGAACGCGGTAGCGTTCCGCCCCGCCAAGCAAAGAAGTTGAGAAAACGAACGCTGCCGAGTGTATGTTTACTGGACGTCACGAAACGCGTTTTCAAGGTATCCATATCTCGGCTCCTATTTGACCGATCAACTTGAAAGCTACATAACTTCAAAAACCCGGTTTTTCGGCCTTAGATTGTTCTTCTCCTTCTTCTCCTTCTCCTTCTCCTTCTTCTTCTCCTTGTTCAGACAGGCAAGGCTGGAGCCTCTCCACGTTCACCGATTGACTTGAAATTTTGCACAGAGCTTCATTTAACCTTGAGACAGAGCCTTATATAAGATTAATCCATTATCTCAACCCAAAAAAGTTTTAGAAACAAAAAACTAGAAACTTTAGGAAAATTCTATCCACTTTATCGAGTCTACAGCCTGGGTAAAAGGACCAATCGACTTGAATTTTTTTACATACCTTCTTTATAGCATGTCTCAGTGCCATTTGAACGAAATAACCCATTATCTCAACCAAAAAAAAAAAAATTAGGGACAAAAAACTAAAATTTATGGTAATTTAGGCTAATTTTGGCCATATCTCGGCTCCTAGTTGACCGATCAACTTGAAATTTGGTTTGGATCTTTTTGGTGTGGATAAGAGAAAGCCCTGAAAGTTTCAAGTCGCTAGGTCTGAAGGGAGCCGGGTTATATAACTTCAAAAACCAATTACCATGTTTTTCTACTTTTTTCAGTCGGTCAAGGCTACAGCCTCTCCACCTTCGCCGATTGACTAGAAATTTTGCACGGAGCTTCGTTTCAAGTGTAGCAAGTGCCTTTCGAAAGATTCAAGTCGATATCTTTAAAGGGAGCCGAGTTATATAACTTCAAAAACCCGGTTTTTCACCCTTACCTGTTCTTCTTCTCCTTAATCAGTTAGGCCTTTCCACCTTCACGGATTGACTTGAAATTTTGCACAGAGCTTCGTTTCAACATCAGACAGTGCCTTTTGAAAGTTTAACCCATTATCTCAACCCAAAAAACTTTTCTAAACAAAAAACCTGAAATTTAGGCTAATTTTGGCAACTTTGACGAGTCTACAGCCTGGGTAACCGGACCAATCGACTTAAAATTTTGCATAGACCTTCTTTATAAAATGATCCACTTCAACAACAAAAAGATGTGATATCCCCCCAAAAAACACTCCGTGTAAAAATCACCCCGCCTCGCAAATATCATTCTTCAGAGGCCGGAAAAAGTTATGATATCCACTTTCCCCGCCCGCCCTTTTCCTCATTAAGGAGCTAAGTATAATGAAAAGCTTAACCACTTCACAAGCACCGTACCCCTTTCGAAATCTCCCCTTGGCGCTATTGCGAGACGTTTTTATTACTTCCACAAGCAACTAATACTTGATGGTGGTGGTTAGGGGAAGGAGGATCAGGTTTGTAGGTAGTGAAAGTAATAACAATACTACAAATACAAACTTTTTATACAAGTATTAGTTCCCAGTGGAAGTAATGAAAACGTCTCACAATAGCGCCAAGGGGAGATTTCGAAAGGGGTACGGTGCTTGTGAAGTGGTTAAGCTTTTCATTATACTTAGCTCCTTAATGAGGAAAAGGGCGGGCGTGGAAAGTGGATATCGTAACGTTTTCCGGCCTCTGAAGAGTGATATTTGCGAGGCGGGGTGATTTTTACACGGAGTGTTTTTTGGGGGGATTGATTTATACCTTCCGCACTCACTGTTCAATCCCTTTAAGTTGTTTCAAGTTCATTATTATTTTGTGGGTCATGCCCATGCATTGTATAGGTGGAACACACCTTTAGCAATAAAGAGTTTTGATTTGATAAGTAGGTGGTTACTGTAGTGTCCGTCCCAAGGACACATAAATGAGAGCTGGGGAACAGACATCCTGGGAGAATAAAAGGCAGTTGAATAACGGTTCGAATTGTGTAATATTGATTCCCTTTCAAACCCTACAGTTACTACGAATTCGGTTGAAGAGAGGTTACTAAAAGAGCCCTATTGGGTCCCAACAGAAGACCGCAATCGAAAAGACTTCTTATTAGTACGTAACTGTATACTTCAGTACGACTGTAATACTTCAGTTTTACTTACCCCTATCGTCTCCGTCTGTTCCCTTCCAGTTCATCAAAGGCCAGGCTTACGTACACTATGGCAAAGTCATACGATACTGTAAAGTTCATTTTGGTGACATGGCCCACGACGAGGTTCTGCAGAGGTTCAACCCCGCGCTTTACTCCAAGCGGCGAAGGAAGAAAAAGTGCATCACCAAACCTGCACCAGCTCAACTCGATCCCTTCAGAAGTGGTAGGTTTTACGAAACATCAGATTTGATAGTAATTTGAATTTGCCCGAAATTCTGTATTCGTTTGGATTATTTTTGTTTGTTTTTTCCGACCTAGAATTGATTTTACAAGACGAGAATGCCGTCATATCGAAAGAAGATATCCAACCTGAGGCATCACCTTTTCTGGTTGCTGAAGAGAAAAATGAAGAGGAAGATGATTATATGGAGGAAGATGACGTGTCCAGCGGTAAGTCCTAAGGATTTCCACATTTAAAATAAGTTCTGTAGCATATGTGACTGTCAAGCCAACAACCTTTTTCACATGACTGATTTGTTTGATCTGTATTTCCGTAGGGGACAAATCATCAGTAGGTGACATGTTTGAAGATCTGGACAGACACTCGGAAGATACTGAAGATCGACTGATTGATCTGCTCAAACACCCGGTTTCCCCGATGGGCGCCACAGTTGACAGGGTTGGTATTTGGTATTTTTTCGTTCATTATGTGTACGAATGTTCGTATTCAACATCTGCCTGTTCAGTAGCTACAGGGCGGTGCTTTTACTCTTAAGAATTGCGTGGGAGAAGGTGGTGAAGAAGTGGTGGTCTGAATATCCGACACAATGTTTGAAGCTCTTGTGATTGCTCTCACAGTAGAGGCAGCTTCAAAGACGCATAAATCTGAGGGGAGCTGAAGCTGTGGAATTCACGGATGGTGGGTACAAGTATTCTGAAGTGTCAAATACATTAGCGACTGGTGCTGTACCCCGTACCTCTCTTCCAAAGCGGCTATCAATCGCCCTTATGTCCTACTGACCAACATCACTCAGAATCATCATTCCAGTCATTCGTAACTGCTACAGATTTAAACTGAATTTGATACGACTTTCAGTCAGCAGAGCTATCAAATGACCTCACCTTTATAGGTGCAGACGAACCAGTACCAGTTACTCAAGGAATCGTGTGAAAGAAGGGAAAAGAAATGGTCCCTCCTGTTGAGATAGTGGGGTTGTTGCTATGCAGATGTAGCTGTTATTTGTTCCATGGAACCCTCAGGCTCTTTTTGAGTCACTGTAGAGATAACAGTTTGTATTGCCTTAACAGTTTCCAGGATGTGATAATGTAGCGGAGCCTCAGGTAACTCTTGGGGGCCGTTTTGTAGCTGAAAACCCCGGTTCTTTCCCCATAAATCAGCACGTTTAAACATATCGACAGCCTTCTAGCCCTGTTTTTTTTTTTTTTTTTCACAACCTCCGCAGTTTTACTTCCCATCCGCCATGAACGAGAACTCCTTCCTCAAAAGCAGGGAAGGCGTCAGCGAAGGTGTAGTCATCGACGTCAGTGACATCCGTCCCAACGGGGTTAAACCTCACGTCATCAAGTTCGAGACTCGGGCGTCAGACGACCCCTGCATCAAGGCGCCGCTGTCCCCATCCGACTCCATATCCGCTGACAGCCCTCGTAACGTCATAAGAGATGCCACAGTCATATTTGACGACTGTGAAATACACCCTAAAAACAAAATTGTAAGTAATAAACCTTGTGACTGTATTGTCTTACTTTTCAGCTTGCCTGACCCCCTCAATAATTCAATCGCGTTCACAGTTTTTCTACAAGATGATTGTTGCTATACAGATTTTTATTGAATTTGCTTGTTGGGCATCCAAAGTAATAACTAACCTTCTCCAAGGCGTCTTAGTACAAAGAATCCTTCTTGTCCTAACAGAACTTTGAAGATGAAGCAATGCCTGTCGTAATCGACGTTAGTGGGATCCCTCGATGTGTGAAGGATGAAAAAAAACAAGAGGTGAGTAAATCTGTATTGTACTGATAAATAATGACAATTGTATAAACTGCAGATATAAGTGTGGGAATAATCAAATATTTGAGATGCTGGTTTGGAGGGGTAACTGCGGGAGCTAGTCTATGGTATGAGACAGCTTGGTCTTGGAGGGTGCCCTAGATAGCAGCATTAGTCCTTTTTATTGGTCAGCTGTATAACTGTTCGGGGGATTGGGTAGAAAGCACTGTCCATTGTATGGATCAGCTGTATCACTACTTGGTGGATTGGACTGATAGAGAGCACAGTCCGCTGTATGGGTCAGTTGTATCAATGCCTGATGGATTGGACTGACCAGGGATTTGAATTGGCTGGGTGGCCTGGATTGAGCCACTGATCCATTGTATGAATCAGCTGTATCACTACTTGATGGATTTTTTTTTTAATCATCTTTATTGTTATAACTGTACACCTACTGTACATCTAGTAACTTCACTCTGTTAGTAAATTTTAATCGTATTGTGGTTCATAGATCACTACCTAATACCACTCATCACTTCACTTGAGTGAGATGTAACTAGGTCCAGGGGTTTGGTCCTTTTCAGCCTCCTTAATCGCCGCTTTAGGCTGAAACCATCATTTGTCCATCAGATATTTCAACCTCAGTGGACCGGCTTGTGCCATTACGAACTGATAGAGTAGACTGTTGGGAGGAACCATTGCTGAATGGAGGTTCAAATGTATAGCCGTTCTTTTCACTATCCTCCTCTTCTAGCTAAGCATTATTAGGATTCCATTTGCTGTTACTTCATTTATTTCCTTTTTAGTTTCCCCAAGGAGAATCTCCCGTCCTCATGGACGTCGTGACGTGTGAACTCATCGAAGCCGACGCTTCGAAAATCGACGTCGACAACGACCCCGAAGAGCTCAAAGAGTGGACGAGGCAAGAGGACAAAATGATTTTGGAAGCTTTCCAGAGAGAAATCGGCACCGAGGAGACGTTCGGTCGAATACGAAACTTCATGCCAGCCAGAAGTGTTGACCAGGTAGGTACAAACGACGAATCCCTTGAGGTTCTTCACAATTTTTAGTGGTTTGAAAGGGCCAATGAATTATGAAGAACCCTCTGATTATAACCCGTATTTTTATATAAATTACAGATAGGCACTTTTTAGGTGTGTACTGTAAGGTATTTGTTTTAGGTGGAATAAGGATTTGTGTAAAATGTACCTAGTCCATTAACTGTAGCAGGGACTAGATAGAACTATTCAAACTCATTCTTTCCTGTTACAGATACAAGGGAGGTTCCAAGTCCTCATGAACTTACTGGAAAAAGTTGCCAGTGGCTCCCACGACACTCACCCAAACTAGTCTTGTTGCCAATAAGTTACTTTATTATTTTAAAGTATTAATATAAATTATTAAAAATTCGTTTTTGTAAATTCTTTTTTTTTTTTGAAAGATTTTATTGCTCCAAGTAATAACTTATTAACAATATTATTTTGAAACTAGGGCACATACTATTCAAAGCTTAGATACATCACTGAGTTTTGTTCATTTTTATGATGATATTGCATTCACTACACTGCTTCACCCGTGAGCAAGCTCGAGCGGTTTGGTACGCTTCAATCGTCTGGTGATATCACTCGTGTCAAGTAGTCGGACAGCTTCCTCGTTGACGTGAGACCTTAGCCGTTGAAAATGACGTACGGCTTGCCGCTTGATGGCTTCGTTTATGGTTTCGATTTGAAGTTCATGGTGGAGTCGTTCATTTTGAAAGTACCATGGTGCATTGACAAAATTTCTTAGCACATTGTTCTGGAATCTTTGGATTATTTCCCGGTTTGATTGAGCCGTGCAGCCCCACAGCTGAGCTCCGTAAGTCCAGACTGGTTTAAGGACTTGGTTATACAGCGTAAGTTCTGGATTGACAGTTTTGACCGCCTCCCCATTAGCCAGTACATTTTTCTGAATTTGAGAAGAAGTTCCTCCTTCTTTTTCTTGACGTGGGCTTTCCACCGAAGCCTGGCATCAAGCGTCATACCGAGGTATTTGGCTTCATTGGCATGAGGAATCACTTTGCCATTGAGATAGGCCGGTATATAGTCGATCCTTTTATTGGTGAAATCGACATGTACCGACTTAGTTTCATTCATTTTGATTCTCCATTTCGCTGTCCATTGTTGTATGCTAGATATTGACCGCTTTAACTTGGTCATTGACTCAATGTTGCTGTCTCCAACTGCCAATATCGCTGTATCGTCTGCGAAAGTGGCTGTGGTGTTCATTTCAATTTCTGGGAGATCGCTGGTATACAGGACGTACAGGAGTGGGCCAAGTACACTCCCTTGCGGGACTCCTGCACATATCGGTTTTGGTTCTGAAAATGCATCATCTTGCTTTATCCTGAAGTAACGATTAGTGAGGTACGATTGAAGCAACTCAGCATACTTTATTGGCAGGGCCTTACGCAGCTTGTAGTTGAGTCCTTCATGCCAGACCTTGTCAAACATACTCTATTTTTCTCAAATGCTTCTTCGATGATGTGTGTTATCCAATGGACTTGATCGATTGTTGAGTGTTTCTGCCTAAATCCAAACTGATGTCGTGGGATCAGCTTTCGTTCTTCAATAATTGGTATTAGTCTTCTGTGTATCAATTTTTCGAACAGTTTAGATAACACTGGTAGAAGTGAAATTGGTCTGTATGAACTTGGTTGCCCTGGTGGCTTGCCTGGTTTGGGAATCATAATGACTTCTGCTATCTTCCACAGCTGAGGGACGCTTCGAAGTTTGATTACCGCATTGATGATCATGACTATTTTTGCGATAGCTTTACGCGGTAGGTGCTGGAGGATTTGTCCAGTGATAAGGTCATAGCCTGGTGCCTTTTTTGGGTTGATATCCTTGCTGATCACCTGTTTTATCTCTTTGATGGTAACTAATGGGATATCAATGTCCTGATCAAGTGGAGGTGTTTCCTCTAGCGGCGGTTCCTCCGCCATTGCGAGATTCGGAGTGAATACATTCGCAAGATGGTCTGCAAAAGTATTGGCTTTGTCTTGGTTGCTCCTTGCCCATTTCTCGTTAACGCTCGCAATAGGTGCAGCATGAGTAACAGGCCTCTTGAGATATTGTGTAGCCTTCCAAAGTGAGTAATCGGTATCACGATGACTCGTTAGCTCTGTGATGAAGTGTTCATGAGTTTCTTCATTGATCTCCTCCATCAGCGACTTCAGTTCACTTTGTGTTTTGTACCATTCAGACTTGTGATGTGGTGCTCTGGTAGCTTGCCATCGTTTTTTGGTTTATTATCTTCGATAATGAACCATTGGAATCGCCCAAAGAAAAAAATTTTTTAACCCCCCCTCAACATTTGTTTGTTTACGTTTCAAGACACGTAGATTCAGAAAATCGAATAAAAAAACTCTGCAAATTCTTGACACAACGGTTTATTATCGTCCTTGTGCAGATCACCCTTCTGTCTATACCAGACTGTATTGCAAATCGGCACCATACCATATTCTCACCGTACTCATACCATACCATACGAATTTCTTTCCTATCATACCATACTGTATTATACCAAATCATACATACAATAATATACCATACCATACTCATACCATGTCATACAAACCGAGTGAATATTGAAATGTCATCAATTTCTGACCTATATTTAAAATTTCAAGTATCTAGCTCATCATCAAAATTTAATTTGTTTAAACAAATAGGTATTATTTAAACAATTTCACAGACAAGAAACCGAGTGAACATTGCATTGTGATCCAGTTCTGACCTATTTTTAAAATTTCAAGTCAATAGCTCATCATCAAAATTTAATTAGTATTATTACAAAAAGGTATTATTTAAACAATTTTACAGATGAGAAACCGAGTAAATATTGCAATGTGGTCTATCCCCGACTCACGGTTAAAATTTCTAGACTGTAGTTTACCGGGAAGATGAAAAAAGGTAGTTTTATTCTGGGCGTCTGGGGGTTGGGTCACATAACGGTCGTTTTCGACGCGAAAGTTTAGTGTTTTTCCTAAACCTTTGCGCGGTTACTGTGAACGAACGGCTGGTCGCACAAAAATCCAATTGGTCTTAAAAGATTCGTAATTTTTCGGGTTATTCAAAAGTGAACTAAAAATTACACGGTTCAGTTAAATATTTGGAGATATGACATTGTCGAAATTTTAAATTTCGTTTTGAACCCTTTCCCCTTGACCTAGGGTTATGAAAAGTT
The DNA here is from genome assembly GCA_963920205.1 of Stenodema calcarata. Lineage (NCBI taxonomy): Eukaryota > Metazoa > Arthropoda > Insecta > Hemiptera > Miridae > Stenodema > Stenodema calcarata. The sequence goes on from OY986051.1 coordinate 2,556,097, forward strand.
TCGAGGATCATTGTGGGGCTGGTCCAAACCCAGAAACCAAGTTTCGTAATTTTAGCTCAACGCTAACTGGGCAAAGTGGCGTGGACGGCGGACGGGGGACGGCGGACGGGGGACGGCGGACGGGGGACGGCGCACAGTGGGGCAAACGTGGAAAAAAATCGATTTTCCAAAAGTGTAATTTTTCTAATTTACCTTATTTTTCCCACAGTAAATTAGTTTTAGAACTCAAAAATAACAGCCGTTTATCCTATTAAAAAAATTATAAACCTGTAGGTTACGTCCAATGTTGAAATTTGGTGGAAATACCTAAATGTATGAGTTGTTTTAAACCATACGCTGACGCTCAGATGAAATTTTTTCAATGATCCTTCCATGTTTTTGTGATGAAATCTTACCCAAAAGAAGTGGAAATGCATTGATTAGGGGGACGAAAGGGTTTCGGAACTATTTCGACGAATAAAACATCCAATTTTGGCGGTAATTGATATTCAGCTAAAGTTTTAAATATGAGCTACATTCGGCGAAGTTGGGCCGTTAATTTTGGTCAACAGTACACAGTACGAGGTTCAACTTCCCGGTGGAAACGTGTCCGAATCCGACCGAATCCGGCTTCCAGAGCTTTTTCAAGTGGGATGGCCACACTTCAAAAACACCCAAGTGATCGACTAGAGTTTCCTTTGACTGAACGCATGTGTAAACGCAACTGTGTTTACTTCGCTCTCTCAATCCTCGTTTCAAAGGACAACAATAGAGTGTCATAATATATTATCATGCCAGCGATTCGAGGAGTCCCTTGATTGCGAACAGTGCAATGTCGTATCTTATTTCGGTGGGTCGTTCTGTTTTGACTGAATTACTTTTCGAAGGAAATGAAAGTTTTGACGTATTTTTGGAGAAACAGTATCCTCATTTAAGTGAAAATGAGGTTCATTGTATCCTCAGAAATTACCAAAAGACATTTTTGCCGCAGTTTAATTCACGATATCGTGCGGTATTCCACAAAAAAGACTTTTTCCGAAGTAAGTATAGTTACTGGTTGGACGGTGTTTTTCAAGTGGATACTTTGATTTTCGCAGTTTGGTCGTTTCATTTCTTTATATATTCGTTTACCATTGTGATAATGAATAAAATGTCTGCTTTTTGTAAATTTATGGTTTTATTTATTTTTTCATGCATTAAATGTGATTTTTTTTCAAATTGATAACAAACCTAATTTGAAACATGAGCTGAACTCCAAAAAAAGCATAATTAAAAGAGTTTCAACCTTTCGACTAAATATATTACAAACTATCTCAAGCTTATACGAAAAATGTGGTTTTCATTAGATGGTTTCTTACGTTTATTGACCAAAACTCAGGGAAGGCTTGATTTGCGACCCAATGTTTATAGGACCTTTTTTATTCAGCATAAAATTTCCTATAAGAAGCATTTATCAGCGATATTTGTTTCCAAAATAATGCTTTTTTGCCCCACTGTGCGGCGTACGGCGGACGGACGGATTTTTTTTTTATTCGATTTTCCGAATCTACGTATCTTGAAACGTAAACCAACAAATTTTGAAGGGGGGTTAAAAAATTTTTTTCTTTGGGCGATTCCAATGGTTCATTATCGAAGATAATAAACCAAAATCCGTCCGTACGCCGTCCGCCGTCCGCGCCACTTTGCCCAGTTAGCGTTGAGCTAAAATTACGAAATTTGGTTTCTGGGTTTGGACCAGCCCCACAATGATCCTCGAAACTTTTCATAACCCTTGGTCAAGGGGAAGGGGTTCAAAATGAAATTTAAAATTTCGACAATGTCATATCTCAAAATATAATTTTAGTTCACTTTTGAATAACCCGAAAAATTACGAATCTTTTAAGACCAATTGGATTTTTGTGCGACCAGCCGTTCGTTCACAGTGAGCGCGCAAAGGTTTAGGAAAAACACTAAACTTCGCGTCGAAAACGCCCGTTAGGTGAGTCAACTCCCAGACGCCCAGAATAAAACTACCTTTTTTCATCTTCCCGGTAAACTACAGTCTAGAAATTTTAACCGTGAGTCGGGGATAGACCACATTGCAATATTCACTCGGTTTCTCATCTGTCAAATTGTTTAAATAATACCTTTTTGTAATAATACAAATTAAATTTTGATGCTGAGCTATTGACTTGGAATTTTAAAAATAGGTCAGAACTGGATCACAATGCAATATTCACTCGGTTTCCTGTCTGTAAAATTGTTTAAATAATACCTATTTGTTTAAACAAATTAAATTTTGATGATGAGCTAGATACTTGAAATTTTAAATATAGGTCAGAAATGGATGACATTTCAATATTCACTCGGTTTTTTTCTCATTGCAAACCTGTTCATTGTGTACCCAAGATCCTTCCCTAAAAGACCTGGCAGCGGGAAATATTATTCAACATGGTTTGAAAAGGGAAAAACAAGTTTTGTAAAAAATCCCAATGCTTTAGGTAGTAGTCGATACCAGTGACCAACATTTTCTTCAGTAGTCGACATGGTTTTGCACTAGTAGTCGACCTACATGTATTAGAAGTCGACAGTATCACTTGAGTCAGTAGTCGACAGGTTTCGTCATTCCATCGTTTTCGAATTTTACGACATCTAAATAAAATACATTCAACTGTGAATCGGAACTTGAAAATAGATTAATAAGATGTAATAAAGTAGTTATCAGACTTTTTATTTGCAAACAGCTCATTATCAGTCTCAAATTGCAATAAGTGCTTAAGTAAAAAGGTATGAAAACTATAGTCGAAAACTCATTGTCAGAAAATTGACATTACAGTTGGGCTTAGGTACCTATTTACATATTTTTTTGACATTTTCATGTCTTTGCTTTGGCGCATAAACTGAAACGGGAAAAATTTGTTCCCTTGATTCACCCTTTCCCTCAGATCACGTCAGAACACAAGCGACCGGCGGGCCATTACGTCAGAGCCTATGCCGCACGAGCGTATGACGTAAGACGGCTGGCAGGAGGCCAACTAGTACGTCAGAGCCTATGACGCTCGAGCGTATGACGTAAGACGGCTGGCAGGAGGCCAACAAGTACGTCAGAGCCTATGACGCACGAGCGTATGACGTAAGACGGCTGGCAGGAGGCCAACAAGTACGTCAGAGCCTATGACGCACGAGCGTATGACGTAAGACGGCTGGCAGGAGGCCAACAAGTACGTCAGAACATATGACGCACGAGCGTATGACGTAAGACGGCTGGCAGGAGGCCAACTAGTGCGTCAGAGCCTATGACGCACGAGCGTATGACGTAAGACGGCTGGCAGGAGGGTAACTAGTGCGTCAGAGCCTATGACGCACGAGCGTATAACGTAAGACGGCTGGCAGGTGGCCAACAAGTACGTCAGAGCCTATGACGCACTAGCGTAGGAAGTAAGACGGCTGGCAGTCGACCGAATAGTGCGTCAGAGCCTATGACGCACGAGCGTGTGACGTAAGACGGCTGGCAGGAGGCCAACAAGTACGTCAGAGCCTATAGCTGGGTTCACATGGTCGCGTAATCGACGTAAAGCGCAAAAGCGTAATCGACGTAGGTGGCGAGGGTGGGAGGCGCGTAAAAGCGTTTTACGTCGATGTTCGTTCACATGGTGGCGTAACGTTAGGTGCGCAAGAGGCTAATGCGCAATGCACCCTTGTTTTCCCGCATTTTTCGTTATTCCATTGATTGAGTTTCCCGCGTTGTTTTGTTCTACCCGCCAATTTCATTTATCAAATTTCATTTTCAATTACATAATATGTATAACATCATTAAATTATATTATAACATCATTATAAAATGATATTGGTTACTTTCTTGTCACCCACAAGTACTTCATGATCAGATGAACCTACCTACAATGATGAACCTACAGTTGCCGGAAGATGTGGGATATCAGCTGTGACGAATCCGCCATTTTTACATCGACGTAAAAGCGCAAAATAATATTTTATAATAATCATATAATAATACTAAAAATTTAGATATTATCTAAATTTTTAGTACGCTCGCCTAAGAACTCGGCGTAGACGCTTCCCCGCCCATCAACTAGCCGGTAGCCAATCAGGAGGCTTTACGCTTTTACGTTTTACGCCGTTACGCGACCATGTGAACCCAGCTTATGTCGCACGAGCGTATGACGTAATACGGCTGGCAGGAGGCCAACTAGTGCGTCATACGACGAGACCTTTTATGTCTCTGCGCCCCCTCCCACACCCACACCGCGTACCTCGTACTTCATTTTGGTTTATTATCTTCGATAATAATCCATTGGAATTGCCCAAAGAAAAAAAAATTTTAACCCCCCCTCACCATTTGTTGGTTTACGTTTCAAGATACGTAGATTCAGAAAATCGAATAAAAAGTTTATTATCTTCCTTGTGCAGATCACCCTTCTGTCTATACCAAACTGTGTTGCAAATCGGCACCATACCATATTCTCACCGTACTCATACCATACCATACGAATTTCTTTTCTATCTTACCATACTGTACTAAATCATACATACAATAATATACCTTACCATACTCATACCATGTCATACAAACCGAGTGAATATTGAAATGTCATCCATTTCTGGCCTATATTTAAAATTTCAAGTATCTAGCTCATCATCAAAATTTAATTTGTTTAAACAAATAGGTATTATTTAAACAATTTTACAGATGAGAAACTGGGTGAATATTGCAATGTGGTCTATCCCCGACTCACGGTTAAAATTTCTAGACTGTAGTTTACCGGGAAGATGAAAAAAGGTAGTTTTATTCTGGGCGTCTGGAGGTTGACCCACGTAGCGGCCGTTTTCGACGCGAAAGTTTAGTGTTTTTCCTAAACCTTTGCGCGCTCACTGTGAACGAACGGCTGGTCGCACAAAAATCCAATTGGTCTTAAAAGATTCGTAATTTTTCAGGTCATTCAAAAGTGAACTATACATTGCACGGTTCAGTTAAATATTTTGAGATATGACATTGTCGAAATTTTGAATTTCATTTTCAACCCCTTCCCCTTGACCTAGGGTTATGAAAAGTTTCTAGGACCATTGTGGGGCTGGTCCAAACCCAGAAACCGAATTTCGTAATTTCAGCTCAACGCTAACTGGGCAAAGTGCCGCGGACGGCGTACGGCGGACGGACGGATTTTTTTTTATTCGATTTTCTGAATCTACGTATCTTGAAACGTAAACCAACAAATTTTGAGGGGGGGTTAAAATTTTTTTCTCTTTGGGCGATTCCAATGGTTCATTATCGAAGATAATAAACCAAAATCCGTCCGTCCGCCGTACGCCGTCCGCGCCACTTTGCCCAGTTAGCGTTGAGTTAAAATTACGAAATTTGGTTTCTGGGTTTCGACCAGCCCCACAATGATCCTCGAAACTTTTCATAACCCTAGGTCAAGGGGAAGGGGTTCAAAAGAATTTTGAAATTTTGAAAATTCCATATCTCGAAAAATTCCCATCAAACGGTATGTTTTGGTTTATTATCTTCGATAATGAACCATTGGAATCGCCCAAAGAAAAAATTTTTTTAACCCCCCCTCAAAATTTGTTGGTTTACGTTTCAAGATACGTAGATTCAGAAAATCGAATAAAAAAAAAATCCGTCCGTCCGCCGTACGCCGTCCGCCGTCCGCCGTCCACGCCGTTTTGCCCAGTTAGCGTTGAGCTAAAATTACAAAATTTGGTTTCTGGGTTTGGACCAGCCCCACAATGATCCTCGAAACTTTTCATAACCCTAGGTCAAGGGGAAGGGGTTCAAAACGAAATTTAAAATTTCGACGATGTCTTATCTCCAAATATTTAACTGAACCGTGTAAATTTTAGTTCACCTTTGAATGACCTGAAAAATTACGAATCTTTTAAGACCAATTGGATTTTTGTGCGACCAGCCATTCGTTCACAGTGACCGCGCAAAGTTTTAGGAAAAACACTAAACTTTCGCGTCGAAGACGGCCGTTATGTGACCCAACCCCCAGACGCCCAGAATAAAACTACCTTTTTACATCTTCCCGGTAAACTACAGTCTAGAAATTTTAACCGTGAGTCGGGGATAGACCACATTGCAATATTCACTCGGTTTCTCATCTGTAAAATTGTTTAAATAATACCTTTTTGTAATAATACAAATTAAATTTTGATGATGAGCTATTGACTTGAAATTTTAAAAATAGGTCAGAACTGGATCACAATGCAATATTCACTCGGTTTCTTGTCTGTAAAATTGTTTAAATAATACCTATTTGTTTAAACAAATTAAATGTTGACGATGAGCTAGATACTTGAAATTTTAAATATAGGTCAGAAATGGATGACATTTCAATATTCACTCGGTTTGTATGACATGGTATGAGTATGGTATGGTATATTATTGTATGTATGATTTGGTATAATACAGTATGGTATGATAGGAAAGAAATTCGTATGGTATGGTATGAGTACGGTGAGAATATGGTATGGTGCCGATTTGCAATACAGTCTGGTATAGATAGAAGGGTGATCTGCACAAGGAAGATAATAAACCGTTGTGTCAAGAATTTGCAGAGTTTTTATTTCATATTTAGATAGAGTTTGTTCCGTAGAATTTTTTAAGACCATCCGCAGCTTGGTACGACCAGCCGTTCGTTCACAATGACGGCTCAAAGATTGTGAGGTGCGTTTCGTGCTACGGAAATGAAGGTAATTTCGAATGTTTGTTGGTAGGTACTTCTTTTATAGAAAAATTATTACCGACGTAGTATTAAAAACCCCAGAATTATATCGTATTAATTAATAATAATTAATATTAATAATAAATACGAATTATTAATACCTAACAATAAATTATAATAATTTTCACCAGGTACTTGATAAAATTGATAATAATAATTAATCTAACATTTAGGATCTAGACATTTAGACCTAGTGATCTAGACAGAAGGGTGATCTGTACAAAGAAGATAATGAACCGTTGTGTCATGAATTTGCAGAGTTTTTTTCTTTTTCTTGTTTTGAAATATCTAGGATATCAATAATCATTCAAATATTTAAAATTTCGACAAATTCCATGATGTATAGCTATGTATGTAAGTTTCGTATCGTAATTAACGGAGTCACTTTTTAAAAAAAGGTTTATTTGGATTAACAGGGAATATTTACAGACTGTGTTAGATGAAGGCTGGACGAGAACTGAAGAGCTGGGGCTCGCAGGCTCCCTTTATAGGTTTTACAACTGCTAACTATGCGCGTGGGAATATTATTTTGCATAATAGACATTTAATGAACATGTAACTCGTCCCCCCTTAGACGAAATTTTATGAGGGAAATTATGAATTTAACATACATGTGATACTAGTGACATAAAAGTGAATAATGGGTACTGTACAAGAGTAGAGACATAGTTAATCTATATGTTATAGCTCGTCCAACGGCTTATTAATTAAGATAATAAGATGTTAATTAGAGTACAATAATAAATGAGTACAATGATAATGTAAAACATGAAAGATTACAATCATGACAATAAAGAGAGTATAATGATAGTACGAGTATAAACATGAAAGATTACAATCATAACGATTAAAGGAGTATAGTAGTAATGATAGTTAGTAACAACGGTTGATGGAAGTGAAGATGGTAACTGTACAATTTACGGTGACTCGGGGCGATTTTGTTTTCGATTATGGCGGTAATATTTAGTCATCGTATAAGAAATTAGGAAGATTACGGCAAGGTACATAATTATCGTCCAAAGGCTAGGGGTTAAATAATTATTAATGTTTAATGGTTCAAGCCGTGAGACATGATTTAATTTTACTTCCTTTAGATTGAGTTCCTTAAGTGTTAACGAAACATCGGACATTTGCGAATCTTTAATTTGAAAGTTCAAATTAGTGAGCAGTTTAGGCTGGCCTACTGTTTCACTTTCGGAGTGTAACGGTTGGTCTTTAAAATACACTTCACTATCAAGTTCAGAAATTAAGTAAATGCCTTTAAGTTCCAATGTTTCAAAGTTATGTTTATTAATTATTTCTATTTTGTCTCCAAACGGGAAGATTGCAAGGTGTTGGTTGGATTCGGGAATTGATTCTATCCAATTATCTTCAAAGTTAACTGTTACATATTTACATTCTCCTGTCGTTCCTGAGGCAAGTATTTCTTTTTCACATTTGGCATCTTGATTTGAGATTAAAGTTTTTGGACAAGTCATTATGGTACCTTTTTGACAATTACCGGACAGGGTTACTACACTAGAGTTAGCCTTAGATTTCATCAAATAGTTTACGTTAGGGAAGATTGACACGTATTGATCGTCTTTGTACGTCGGTATTGACCGCAGGTGATACAAATAATATTCGTGATTATCCGAAAGCGGAATGTTCAGGAAGTATACAATTTCTTTATCGTGAATAGCACAAGTAACTTGAATTTTCGATTCTATTTCCAAGATATTTTCGTATTTAATTTCTAAAGGTAATTTAGAGTTGTAAACGTCAGAAAGTTTCAAAAGTTCCTCGTATAATTGGTGGGTACCGATTATACTCGGATGTAACGTTCCTAGTTTGCAGAAAGTTATTGAGTTCTCAATATCTTGGAAGATAGTTAACAAAAGGTTAAGTAGTAACTGTTGGTGATTAAGTACTTCTTTTATCGAGTCAGCGACTGATTTATTTGAACTAGTTTTGATAAAGTCGTCTACTTCGGCTAGTTTGCTTTTAATTTGATCATTGTTAAACCGAATGTCTTGGATAGTGGCGTTGAAGTTTTCCGTCAATGTGGAGACTATGGTAAATTGGGAATCCAATTGATCTTGGATGCTCAATTCGTTGTTTTTAATTCGGGAAAATAGGGTTTCGTAACGTTTGCCATCATAGGCGTCTAGATTACCAGTTATGATGGTCACAAAAATGGGTGACGAAATTTTTTAATGATTTTCACGTACAACCGAGTCGTTTCTAGGGAAATGAAACTTCTTTAGTTTTCATCGGACAAAAATCGTTCTCCATTCGTTGGAAAGCTCTCGATTTATCACGCATTTATGTCGCAGTTTTATATTTATCTACGAGATATTAATCAAACAATGAGATGTTATAAATGGTTAGTAAACAATCTTATGTGCGAGGGTCGAAGCTTCATTACCAGGGAAGCTAATTAGAAAACATACATCGTATCAATTGCCGTCATGACAACTATAAGAAGTAGTGAGAAATAGTGAACAAACAGAGAAAGAAGACATAGCTAAAGCATGTTCCATGTTTCTCGATTTTTAGCCGCAGGCTCCAAACGGTAAGCATCCGGGGGGTCCAGGGGGGGTGGCCCCCCTGGCGAGGCGCGAAGCGCCGAGTTTTCCAATAGTTTTTCGTATTGTAAAGTCAGTTGGTGAAATTCATCGATTAGTAAATCTATTTTGTAGTGATGGATCAGGGTGTGTTGGGAAGTGATCAGTTTCGCTGGTCCCAGTAGTAGGTATTGGTAATATTCCTTGATTGTTGGTCACGTTTTGGTTTATTATCTTCGATAATGAACCATTGGAATCGCGCAAAGAAAAAAAAAATTTTTAACCCCCCCCCCCCCCCTCAAAATTTGTTGGTTTACGTTTCAAGATACGAGGGATGAAGCGGCGCGGATTTTGAATTTTATTATAAATTAATTTCGTGGACTGTATGGGTAAGGACTGGGTCAGGGATTAATATGCGAGAAGTAATTGGAGTATGTATGGGATTTTAAGTTATTGAAATAATGAGGACGTACCTTCTTGAAGCGGACTGCCTACCTCAGGGGCCCCTGGGCTGAAGATGATGCAGATGATTTGAAGATGTTGAGGAGAATGCGGGGATGATATGTGAGGGATGAAAATGGGAGCGTGATTCGAAATTAACATTTATGAAGAAAACAGCGGTTTTTAGACACGGCGGAAAAAGGTCGGCGGTTGGAAGCAAGTGATTGATAGAGGGGATATGACGGCGCAGGAGACACGAGTTGCCAACCAAACAACGCCAAATTTTTATGTGTGCGTTAACATACTCCCCCGCGGTGAAACATTCAAGTTTCGCAATAAACTTTATGTAAAAAGAAATGTAAGATGTACTCATGCTGCAGAGATGAATTAATAAATTAACAAATTTCAACTTCTCATAAATCTATGTACAAGTTAGTAAAGTAATAATAACGATAATAATTAAATGCAAATGGAATGGGTTATTGTAACTCGGGAAGAGGTACAAGCTTATGTACGGAGCGAACATATGAACCATAAGCAGTCTTGATGCGCGCGACTCGGATCACTCCATCCTTGCCAACAAACACTTCCTCGATTTTACCGATTGGCCATTGTAGCGGAGGAGTACCTTCCTTTCGCATGAAGACGACTGAGCCAATTTTAATGTTTTGCTGAGCGTTCTGCCATTTATGACGGGGTATAAGAGTAGGGATGTATTCGGCAATCCACCTTTTCCATAAAGACTGGATAGCTTGAGTGAGAAGTTGATAGCGCGAGAGTCGATTCATATTTATGTTCGTAATATCTTCTTCAGGAGCTGCTGGGAGTGACGCACCCACGATGAAATGGCCAGGAGTCAAATAATCATGATCAGTGGGATTCAATAAATGTTGAGTTGATTTAGTTGACATTAAGGCTGGACTAGATGTAGGTTTAAGCTCAGCTAAATATTCAATAGAATTGGTTGAGTCTAGATCGATGGGTGACTGGAATGGTTTATACATGAAGTGAGGCCCATTCCACCATAATTTGGAGTGCAACAGTTCATCACCGAGTAGTCCTCGAGAAGCTGGAATGTCAGATGAATTCACGTGATGCCACTGGTGTGGAGAAGTGTGTTCAAGAACTTGCACAACCCTATTGGCCACAAATGTCTTTAGAAGATGAGGAGGCGTGCGGATCCATGAGAGCGTTATTGTTGAATCAGTCGAAGGAATAAAGCGAGGTATTTGCAGCGTACTAAGAGAGGGTAGTGTTTTCGTGAATAGAAGCCAATTTTTAGTAACATCATCTGGCAATAATTCGTCCCAGTGCAAGCCTCGCTGCCATATATTCTGCATGATACATTTAGCATAGAAGGTTACTGGGTTCAGCCATCCAAGTGGGTCAAAAATCTTTGATATTTCGGACAAAGCACCTCTTTTGGAGACTAGTATGGAATTAAGAGATAGCGAATCATAGTGAGGGCGGAATGATGCGTCGAAAACTGTTCTCAATTTAGAAGTGGAACTATCTTGTTTCAATACGACATGGTGGGGTATCACATAATCTGCGTGAAAGGGGGCGGGATACATATGTCCAAGATAAAGGTATTCACACATAAATTTATGATACTCCATGTTGAGATCATGTTTGCGGATGAGGATGGCCTCCAGAGATGTGAAGCGGTTGAGAACAATTTTTCTACCATCAGGCAGACAATCAGATTTATCCTTAAAAGGAAGACGAACTACGTAGCGGCCGGAAGGCAAGCGGGAATGAGTTTTGACGAAGTGAGATTCACACATTTCATCTTCAGGTTCATTAGGAACAGAAATTGAGATCTCTTCTGTTTCCCAAGATTTTCTAAGAGTTGAATCTAAATCTGGACAACAACTACTTGTTGTCAGAAATGTGGATGAAAATGGTACAATTGGTGGACTCGGAAGACGTCCCAACAGAATCCAACCAAAACAGGTCGATAATGCAGATGGCTCTCCTACAATGATATTATGAGAAGCGCTCAAAATGAGAGGGAAGAGTTCTGCACCGAGCAAAAAATCAATTTCGTTTGGTTTTCCAAAGTCAGGATCAGCCAATTTTAGCCGTTGAAGTTGCGAGCACGTGCGGGGATCGATTGCAATATGCGGTTGCTTATCGGTAATATTGGGAATGATGATGGCATTTGTGTTGAATGCCGGCGAAGGTGAGTCACTAGGTCGAAGGGTGCAAGATACATATCCTTCACTCGTACGAATGTGACCACCAACAGTTTTCACATTGTGAACATTTTGGTTGATAGGTAAACCTAGCATATGAGCGCATCTTTTAGTGATGATATTGATTTGTGAACCTTGATCAATCAATATTCTAACGGCTTGAGGTTCACCATTTTTGTCTAAAATAGAGACAACAGCAGTACTCAAAATTACATTATGCTGTTTGGAGGCATTATTAACGGTACTACAGGTATGATTGGATGAAGAAGGCGGAGATGTGTCATCGCCTTTAAATGGTCGTTCAATATTGCGAATGGTACCATCAATACCAGTATGTTTAGTGAGATTGTTGGACATGGAGCAATCTTGCACATTGGCGGAGACAAATCTGTGTAAAAGTGAATGATGCTTGCTGATATCTGACTGAGTCTTAGTACAATGACGGCACTTGAAGGAGGATTTACAAGATTTAGTTGAATGGAAACCCAAACAGTTGCGACAGAGGTTATTTGATTTTACAAAGTTATAGCGATCTGATGTGGACAATGCTTTGAAACGATCACATCCATAAAGTTTGTGGGAAGGTTCTGAACACATTGGACAAGATCGACTTGGAAAGTTTGATGACGTAGTGTTGACCGATGAAAACAGATGAGTCTTGCTATGCTGTGATGGTTGAAATTTACTCGTGGGTTTTTGCGGTCTGGGATTTGTGTTGGAAATCGAAAGTTGAAGAGCCTTACACTGATCATTAACGAAATCCATGAGATCGGAAAAGCAAGGGATTTGTTTTTCACTGAATGCATATTCAAAATCCTTACGAGTTGAAGGATCTAAATTGCGGGTAGCGATGTGTAAAAGTAGAAGGTTGTCTAAACGTTGAACATTGAGTGCATGTATAGCAGCAACTGATGTTTTGAATGTGCGGTGAAAATGATCAAGGTTATTGGCATTTGCCTCTTGAATAGGGCGGTAGTTCAACAGAGAATCTATATAATGGGCACATAGTAGTCTCTTATTGTTATATTTGGCAACAATGGTGTCCCAAGCAATATAATAATTGGTGTCATCCATATGAAGGGATTGAATGAGTTCAAGCGGTTGACCATTGAGTAAACTGCGCAAGTAATGAAATTTTTCAGCAGGCGTTAATTCTGAATTCTCATGGATAAGTGAAGTATACAGACTATAAAATGCACTCCACGTATGTAACTCGCCAGTGAAATGTTCAATTTGAATACGAGGAAGCTTCACTTGGGGAGCTCTAGTAGATGCTTGCGAGATCATACTATTGTCATTAGCATGAGATTTTTTAGATTCATTAATCTTGTTCAAAACAGAAAGTGAATAAAAGTATAGTTCCTCAAACGATTTCATAGGTTGGAGAGTATCAGAGCGTTCAGAAACGGCGAGCTTCACATTCAATTCATCAATAGTAGTCAAAGAGGTCTCAAAACATTCGAGAGTACGTTGGATGTTTGTCATGCGAGAAGTAAACAATTCAATGAATGTGACATCAGTTACAGAACCATCAACAGCCTTGAGCACATCGTCGCACTTCTTTGCGAGATCATAACAGGATTGCATCGATTGAAAGTAGCGATCGCGTTGAGTTATAATAATTATAATGAGTTATTAATTATTAATAACAACTTTTCTTGGTATGACAAACCCATTTTTTGAGCAAATAAATGATAGCGACTATACTATGAGAAGTTGAAATGCGTTATAAAATGAAATGTGAAATCTGTTATGAAATGTTTGTGAATTGATGTGCGACTTGTTTCCTACTAGCGGTAACGGGAAGGTTCTGATAAATAAATCGTGATGAAACGAAGTGGATGCTACGAAGAAGTGTGGATAATATAATATCTGATTTGGAGAGTATCCAGTTGCTCACAAACTGTGTGTTGGTCACAGGTGCATGTCTCGACAAAGCATGAGTACGACAACAGGGGGGCAAAGACTGAAAGGACAATCCGTTGTTCAGAATAGCTAGAAATGAATCCGTTATACTCAATTTCTCGCAAAATTATCTTGGTTCGATGGACCAAATTGAAGCGGCGCGGATTTTGAATTTTATTATAAATTAATTTCGTGGACTGTATGGGTAAGGACTGGGTCAGGGATTAATATGCGAGAAGTAATTGGAGTATGTATGGGATTTTAAGTTATTGAAATAATGAGGACGTACCTTCTTGAAGCGGACTGCCTACCTCAGGGGCCCCTGGGCTGAAGATGATGCAGATGATTTGAAGATGTTGAGGAGAATGCGGGGATGATATGTGAGGGATGAAAATGGGAGCGTGATTCGAAATTAACATTTATGAAGAAAACAGCGGTTTTTAGACACGGCGGAAAAAGGTCGGCGGTTGGAAGCAAGTGATTGATAGAGGGGATATGACGGCGCAGGAGACACGAGTTGCCAACCAAACAACGCCAAATTTTTATGTGTGCGTTAACAAGGGACGTCCGGAAAAAAAGGGGACAAATGCTGTTAAAAATAGAAAAATGCATATATTTTAATGAAATTTTCAGGATATGTTCAAAATTTAGTCCTTTATTTTTCAACATAGTCCCCAGCAAGTTCCACGCACTTCTGCATCCTAGGCACGAGCTTTTTTATGCCTTCGTCATAGACGCTCCGCTCCACCTCGAACAGCCACTTCTCCACAGACTCCTTGACCTCCTCGTCGCTGGAAAACCGTTTTCCACCCAGGAACTCCTTCAGTTTTGTGAAGAGATGAAAATCCGAGGGCGCCAGGTCAGGGGAATATGGTGGGTGGTTAATGATATCCCATCCAAATCTCACAAGGAGGTCCTGGGTCACACGTGCGGTGTGGGGCCTGGCGTTGTCGTGAAGGAGAGTCACGCCTCGAGTCAGCATTCCCCTCCTTTTGTCCTTAATTTTTTTCTTCAATTTTTTCAAGGTTTCACAATAGGCATCGGCGTTGATGGTGGTCCCTCTGACCATGAAATCAACCAATAACACTCCCTTCCTGTCCCAGAACACAGATGCCATGATTTTGCGTTCTGAAAATTGCACCTTGAATTTTTTGGCAGTGGGGGAGTGGGTATGGCGCCACTGTAGGGACTGTCGTTTGGACTCAGGGGTATAGTGGCATACCCAAGTCTCGTCCCCAGTCACTATTGAGTCCAGGAACGCTTCTCCCTCCGATGCATACTGCTGCAGAAATTCGTTTGCAGCCACAACACGTCGTTGGCGATGTTCTGGAGTCAACATTTTCGGCACCCATCTGGCACACAACTTCCTGTAGTCAAGTTTGTCAGAGACGATTTCACCCATAACGGTTCGTGAGATGTGTGGGAACATTTCATGAAGGGAGTCGAGGGTCACACGACGATCGCTGCGAATTTTTTCATTGACTTGCTGCACAAGTTCTTCTGAAACGACAGACGGCCTCCCACTTCTTTCTTCATCGTGCGTGTCTGTGCGACCTTCTTTAAACTCCTTAACCCACTTGAAAACCTTCGAACGTGTCATCACATCAGGTCCATAGGTTTCCATTAGCTGACGATGAATTTCGGCACCTGAATTTTGGCGCAAAGTGAGGAACTTGATCACTGCCCGAATCTCGCACCTTCGGTAGGTGGAGCAAACAACACTTGCAGAGGTTGACGCAACGGGCTCCTGCGACGACATTTTTGAACGAACTGAGACGGGCGAGGGCTCGTTGTGACCGTTAGGAGTTCCCCCACACGCAGGTATGCCAACTTTGAGAAAAAAAATTCCCCATCACCCCCTACAACAATTGTCCCCTTTTTTTCCGGACGTCCCTCGTACATAGATTCAGAAAATCGAATAAAAAAAAACTCTGCAAATTCTTGACACAACGGTTTATTATCTTCCTTGTGCAGATCACCCTTCTGTCTATACCAGACTGTGTTGCAAATCGGCACCATACCATATTCTCACCGTACTCATACCATACCATACGAATTTCTTTCCTATCATACCATACTGTATTATACCAAATCATACATACAATAATATACCATGCCATACTCATACCATGTCATACAAACCGAGTGAATATTGAAATGTCATCCATTTCTGACCTATATTTAAAATTTCAAGTATCAGCTCATCATCAAAATTTAATTTGTTTAAACAAATAGGTATTATTTAAACAATTTTACAGACAAGAAACCGAGTGAATATTGCATTGTGATCCAGTTCTGACCTATTTTTAAAATTTCAAGTCCATAGCTGATCATCAAAATTTAATTTGTATTATAACAAAAAGGTATTATTTAAACAATTTTACAGATGAGAAACCGAGTGAATATTGCAATGTGGTCTATCTCCAATGGTTCATTATCGAAGATAATAAACCAAAACGTGACCAACAATCAAGGAATATTACCAATACTACTGGGACCAGCGAAACTGATCACTTCCCAACACACCCTGATCCATCACTACAAAATAGATTTACTAATCGATGAATTTCACCAACTGACTTTACAATACGAAAAACTATTGGAAAACTCGGCGCTTCGCGCCTCGCCAGGGGGGCAAGCCCCCCTGGACCCCCCGGATGCTTACCGTTTGGAGCCTGCGGCTAAAAATCGAGAAACATGGAACATGCTTTAGCTATGTCTTCTTTCTCTGTTTGTTCACTATTTCTCACTATATCATATGGCTTAAGTGATGTCGAGTTTGTTGTTCTGAGGTGCGTTTCGTGCTACGGAAATGAAGGTAATTTCGAATGTTTGTTGGTAGGTACTTCTTTTATAAAAAAATTATTACCGACGTAGTATTAAAAACCCCAGAATTATATCGTATTAATTAATCATAATTAATAATAATTATTATTAATAATAAATACAAATTATTAATACCTAACAATAAATTATAATAATTTTCACTAGGTACTTGATAAAATTGTTAATAATTAGTGATAATTGATAATAATAATTAATCTAACATTTAGGATCTAGACATTTAGACCTAGTGATCTAGACAGAAGGGTGATCTGTACAAAGAAGATAATGAACCGTTGTGTCAAGAATTTGCAGAGTTTTTTTCTTCACGTGGGCTTTCCACCTCAGCTTACAGTCGAGAGTCATGCCAAGGTATTTTGCCTCGTCCGCATAAGGCACTGTTTGCGAGTAAATCTTTAATGGGATTACGTCTGTCTTTAGATTCGTGAAGTTTATATGGATAGATTTCGTTTCGTTCAACTTCATCCTCCATCGCTTAGTCCAGTTTAGGACATTGTTGACAGCAGATTGTAGTTTACTGGTGGCTTCTACAGCTGAGTTTCCAACTGCAAGAATAGCAGTGTCATCAGCAAAAGTTGCAGTAAGTGTATCCACTGGTTGTGGTAGGTCTCTTGTGTATAGTAGATACAGTATGGGGCCAAGGACACTGCCTTGTGGAACACCTGCATTTAGTTTCCTCAGTTGGGAGTACTCGTCATCGTATTTTACTCTGAATAATCTACCTGCCAGGTATGACTTAAGAATTTGGAAGAATTGGGTCGGAAGGTCCCTTTGCAGTTTGGCGAGTAATCCTTGATGCCATACTTTACCAAACGCTTGCGAGACATCTAGTAATACAGCTGAACATATTTTCTTTTCTTCTAACGAGCGTTCAATCAGGTTCGTGATCCTGTGTACCTGGTCTATTGTGGAGTGTTGTTCTCTAAATCCAAATTGATGTGATGGAATGAGGTCTCTTTCTTCTATAATAGGTTTCAGTCTTTTGAGGAGTAACTTTTCAAAAAGCTTGGATATGACTGGCAAGAGAGAAATCGGTCGGTATGATTTCTTGTCATCACTAGGCTTGCCTGGTTTTGGTATCATTATTATCTCAGCTACTTTCCATTGCATCGGCACGTACTTTAATCTGAATGAAGCGTTGACAAGGTGAAGTAACTTTCGGAGACCTTTTTCGGGTAATTCTTTCAGTATTTTCCCAGTTATTAAATCGTATCCTGGGGCTTTCTTGGAATTTATGTTGGTCCTTATTTCATTCTTTATTTCAGCTAGCGTTACAGGTAGTATTGTACACTCATCAATCTTTTCAATTTTCGTTGTATGTTCTTCTTCAGTCTGCCTATCAAAGGGTTTGAATGTGTCCTCCAGGTACTTTGAAAAGAGATCTGCTTTCTCCTTTGCACTTCTTGCCCATGTACCATCTGCACATCTAATAGGGGACACTGGTACCTTGGGTCGCTTCAGATCTTTTGCAGCTCGCCATAAAGAGTATTCAGTATCTTTTTCGGGAGTGAGGCTGTGCAGATACCTGGCCAGAGTCTCATTTTTGATTTTTTTGGTCATTGTCTTCAGTTCATTACATAGCCGATTCAAGTTTCTCTTATTTTCAGGTGTACGATACCTCTTCCAAATTCTCCTAGCTCTTCTTTTCGCCCTCACGAGTTCCCTCACTTCAATGGGATAGTTGCTGTGCTTACTGGTTATTTTCTTACTTAATGGCGTACAAGCCCAAGCTGCCTGTTGGACGCTGTTTATAAAGGTGTCCATCTCCTCCTCGATTTGCTCAGGGGTTCTTAGTGACACATCTAGGTTTGTGACATGAGTTAGAACTCAGTTATTATAATCGTCCCTAGCCCCATATGTTTTTCATACATCTGATATGACGTGTCTTATAGAGTTTCATTTTATTCTACGATTGTGTTCTTTCAATGTTTCGGTTTCAAGTTGATTAAAGCCTTAGTTCTGCAAAAAGGTTTCTTCTTTTATACAACAATTTAATCAACTTGAATCATGGACAAGATCCTTAAACCAACTCGATTTGAAATTGATCCTGAAACGGCTAACGCATCGAAAGAATGGAACCATTGGCTGCGCACTTTTGAAAACTTTATCGAGGAAACTGATATTCTTGAAGACGGAAAGAAACTTAAGGTACTTATTCATTATCTTTCCTATTCTGTTTACGAATACATTTCTGACTGCAATTCATATGTGACAGCCATAGCAGCTTTGAAAAATATCTTCGATAAGTCAAAAGGTGAAGTATTCTCCCGATTTCTCTTGGCAACACGTAAACAACAACCAGGGGAATCGGTTGACCAATTTTATCAAGCATTGAAGGCGCTTAGCAGAGATTGCGATTTCAAAGCCGTGACCGCCGCTACAAACCGCGATGATTGTATTAGGGACTCCTTCATCAGTGGGTTAGTATCAGCTGAAATGCGGCAGAGGCTTTTGGAAAACCAAACTCTGACACTTGCTGATGCCCTAGCTACCTCTAAAGCCATCGAGTCAGGGATCAAACATGCTCAATTCTATCTTTTAAGCAACAACCCTATCAATGCAGCTTCCTTCTCACCTAACTCCGAACTCGACAATCACGAATCGACTTCAGCAGCTACAAATACCATCCGATCTCGTACTTTCAAGTGTTATTTTTGCGGATCTGCTAATAGGCATCTCAGGAGCGACTGCCCTGCTAGAGATTCAATTTGTTCGACCTGTAGTAAAAAAGGTCACTACGCAAAGGTGTGTAAATCCCGCAAGCTAGCAAACAAAACTACTTCTGCTCTCACTTTAGAGGATTCCGTTGATGATGACGCTACTACTGCAACTATCATTGCTGCTAATCCCGGCTCTCTTTCCAAGGCAGTAGTTTTAGTTAGGCTCGGGAACTATAAAGCTAACTGTTTGATAGATACCGGTAGTTCCAACAGTTATATAAACGAAAAATTCGTCGTAGATAATAACTTGACAATAATCAAATCATCTTCCAACAACAAGGTTTCCATGGCCTCTACTGCTCTAACATCCGAAATCAAAGGTTTTGTACGATCGGATTTGTACTTAGAAGAACATCAATATAGAAACCTCGAACTCTCCATTCTACCCAATTTATGTGCTGATATTCTGATAGGCCACGACATCCTTAAGCAACATTCATCATTAAACCTTTCATTCGGAGGACAGAAGCCACCCCTATCAATATGCGGCGTAGCTCAAGCGCGCGTAGATCCCGTCCAATTATTTACAAACGTTTCTCCTAACATCAAACCGATAGCTACGAAATCTAGACGGCATTCTTATGAAGATTCCGAATTTATCGCTAAAGAAGTCAAAAAGTTGCTTACAGAGGGTGTGATCGAGGAAAGTACGTCTCCTTGGAGAGCTCAGGTAGTAGTAGTCAACACTGAACACCATAGGAAACGGATGGTGATTGACTACTCACAAACCATAAATAAATTTACATTATTAGACGCATATCCTGTTCCCAACATTGACAAGATGGTATCTGAGATTTCCAAGTACTCTTATTTTAGCACACTCGATCTAAAAAGCGCATATCACCAAGTCCCTATTCCCAAGAAGGATAGACCCTTTTCGGCTTTTGAAGCAGGAGGAGCGCTCTACCAATTTCGAGTTATTGCATTTGGTCTGACTAATGGAGTATCTGGTTTTCAAAGATTCATTGACAAAATGATTCGAAACGAGAATCTCTCAGGGGTTTTTGCGTACGTTGACGACGTCACTGTCTGTGGCAAAACCAAGCAAGAACATGACCTAAATCTGAACAATTTTATAAACGCGACAAAACGATACGGTCTCACCTTAAATGAAAATAAATGTAAATATTCCATCAACACCATTTCGATTCTTGGACATCTGATATCCGACCATACCATTCGACCTGATCCTGAGAGAATGAAATCTCTTCTGGAATTCCCACCCCCTACTAATGCTAAATCCCTTAAACGAGTTCTGGGTATGCTCGCCTACTACTCCAAGTGGATTCGGGATTTCTCAACAAAAATTCGCCCTCTCGTTGAATGCAACACGTTTCCTATGCCTCAATCAGCTATAGATTGCTTTTCAAGATTGAAAAATGACATAACGGAATCATCTGTAGTTTCCGTTGAAGAGGGGATACCCCTAGTTGTAGAAACTGACGCTTCTGATTCAGCTCTTGCCGCTACTCTTTCCCAGCGACATCGTCCGATAGCTTTCTTCTCTAGGAGTCTAACTGCTAGTGAAAAGAATCATTCTTCGATAGAGAAAGAAGCCAGTGCCATTGTGGAGTGCCTCCGTAAATGGAAGCATTTCCTGCTAGGAAGGCATTTTACCATTATAACTGACCAAGAGGCCCTTTCTTACATTTTTGAGACTAAACATTCCAGCAAAATTAAAAATGACAAAATACTTCGATGGAAATTAGAATTGTCATGTTACAACTTCGACATTACTTACCGTCCAGGAAAAGAGAATATCGTGGCTGATGCGCTCTCACGAATATGTGGGGCTACAAGTGCCAACCAACTATACGAACTTCATCAATCCCTCTGCCATCCGGGTGTCTCACGATTCTTCCATTGGATTAGGAGTCAAAACTTGCCATACTCTCTTGAGGAAGTTCGTAAGATAGTTTCTAACTGCCCCTTGTGCGCCGAAGTCAAACCTAGATTTTTCAAGAAGTCTCCTGGCACCCTAATTAAGGCAACTCAACCCTTCGAGCGACTGAGTATAGACTTCAAAGGGCCACTACCTACAAATAACAGGAGACCATACCTACTGACAATAATCGATGAATTTTCGCGTTTTCCGTTTGCATTCCCTTGTAAAGATATGAGTTCCTCGACTGTAATTAAATGCTTCATTGAATTATTCACCACTTATGGAATGCCTGCTTACATTCACTCAGACAGGGGAACGTCATTCTTATCCAGTGAAGTGACAAATTTTCTACACTCAAGAGGAACAGCCACAAGCCACTCCTCACCATATCATCCCGAGGGAAACGGTCAAATCGAAAAGTTCAACGATACTATTTGGAAGGCTATCTCCCTTGCGCTGAAATCTAGAGGCCTGAAGACAGATCAGTGGGAGGTGGTTCTTCCAGATGCTCTTCACTCAGTACGTTCTCTACTTTGTACCAGTACAAACGTTACCCCGCATGAACGAATGTTCAAACATAATAGGAGATCGTCAAATGGTTGCGCTTTGCCATCGTGGCTGAATAAACCTGGGCCTGTCTTGCTGAAAAGGATTGATCGCTCAAGCAAGTATGAGCCGCTTGTCGAAGAGGTTCAACTTCTAGATTCAAACCCGGAGTATGCCGTTGTTCGCCATAACAACGGGAGGGAATCGACGGTTGCTCTCCAGCACTTAGCGCCCAGAGGTGACCTCAACATCACAGATCCTCCAGAAAATAGAATAATCGAAGACGACATCCTAGAAAATTCAAGACCTTCTCAACTGCCAACTGTAGAGTCCCCAGTTAGTCAAAATCCCAATTCTAGTTCTAGTCCTGTTTACCGTCCGCCGTATACTGTCACGACTCCTCCACTCACTAGCCCTATGAAATCTCTTAGGCCTCAAAGAGAACGACGCCTGCCTACTCATCTAGCGGACTACGAACTCTATTAAAAAACTAAGGGGGGTGAATGACATGAGTTAGAACTCAGTTATTATAATCGTCCCTAGCCCCATATGTTTTTCATACATCTGATATGACGTGTCTTATAGAGTTTCATTTTATTCTACGATTGTGTTCTTTCAATGTTTCGGTTTCAAGTTGATTAAAGCCTTAGTTCTGCAAAAAGGTTTCTTCTTTTATACAACAGTTTGTTTGTTCATTAAGTATTTCTCTAAACAATGGCCAGTTTGTGTGTTTGCTGCTTAGTTTCGGTGTCGTTTCTTTCAGTATCACCGTTTCACTAAGTGACATTATTACTGGCGAATGATCTGACATCAGGCCATCACTGTCTTCAGTATGTATGTAGTTACTGGAAAGCCCTCTCACCACAAAGAAGTCTATCAAGTCTGGTACTTTTCGGTTATCTGTTGGCCAGTAGGTGGGTCCTCCTCCAGAGTGAAAATCACAATGTAGTTCTCGCCCCGCAGCTAACAGTTTCTTTCCTTTGGGGTTTTGTAATCTTGATCCCCAGTATTCATGTTTGGCGTTGAAATCACCCCCCAAAATAAATTTTCGTCCTATCTCATTAAATAGATGTTTGTAATCTTCTTCTGTCAGTGAGTACCGTGGTGGACAGTAAATTGCAGCTACACTTATTTCATGATTTTTTATTCTCAGTTTTATTGATACTACCTGCATTTCATCTTCCTCGATTTTGAGATGTTCATAGTGCTTGATGTTTTCTTTGATAAGCACGGCTACCCCCCCACGCGCACGGTCGGCAGGATGAGTTGAATGGTAAAAGCTGAACCCTTTAATACTCGCGAATGATGATCGCGTGAAATGAGTTTCGGATATCAAACAAATGTCAATGTGTTTGTTGTTTCGAAAGAATTCCAGTTCTGAAATCCGCTGCCCTAAGCCATTCGCATTCCAGGTGACGACTCGTAAAATGTTAGGTGCGCTCATTTTTTACTATTAACTTTTTTTTCGAGCCTATTTACTCGTTCAATTAGGGCTTTGACATCTTTGTTTTGTTCGTCCATTCTGCTAAGAATGGATGCTAGAAGTTCATCTGTTGATTGCCCCTTCATTTTACGGGTTTCACCCCGACCAAGTGCCTGAGCATAAGTTAGAGTTTTACTTTCCTTTTCATTCATGACTAGGCTTATCTTTCTTTGGGATGTACTTCCCCTTCTCTCCACTACCTTTGGCTGTTGAGGAGTTTTTTTCGTCTTATCTCGCAGTTTCTGAAGTTCCTGGGCAACCTCACATCCGCGATAGTTTGCTGGATGATTTTCTTTGCAATTCACGCACTTTGGAGGCGTTTCCTTAGTCTTGGTGCAGGTAATTGTGGTATGTTTGCCTGCACATTTCACACACCTGGGCTTCATTTGGCAGTACCGCTGTGTATGATTGAAACCCTGACACTTCTTACACTGTGGGATCATGCTAGATGTTTTTCTGAGTTGTTCAATTTTCACTTTCAAGTGTGCTATCGTAGCAATTTGGAATATTTTCTCGATGTTTTCGTCTTTTTGAAAAGTCAGTATGAAGAGTGGCAAGCCCTTCATAGCGGTAGTTTGCACTCCTTGATCATTAGAAAACCTTTCCTTCTTTTGCAAGTTAGTAGCCTCCAATATGTTGAATCCTTGATTCCTTAGGTCATCCATGATATCTTCGGGTGGGCAGGATGGATGCAGCCCTCTCGCGACCACTTTAATGGGCCGCTCATGCTTGTTTTCAAATGAGTACCATCTAATCTGTTCCTCATTTAGCTTTTTTGATACAGCCCTGTATGCGTCACTATCAGGGACATTGATTTTATAGACATTATTGCTAAGTGTCTTAGCTTTCCAATAGGGTCACCAGACCTGAAGGCCACCAAAGAACTTAGAGGATATGGGAAGATCCCGTTGAGGACTCTAGGAGAAGTAAAAGTGACTGTAACAGCAAGAGGGAAGGAAAGGCTGTTGGACGTAGTAGTGGTCGAGGAAAATGACACACCACTTTTTGGTTTACCATGGATCCTCAAGTTTGGGTTTGATCTTCCATCTGAGGTGGTACTTAGGAAGGTGGCAGGTTTGGGTTTTTCCCAGGTAGCGAAGGAATTGGATGGCTGGAAGGAAGATGAAATCAAAAGATTATTGAAGAAGTATGCTGTGCTTTTTGATGGTACTCTGGGAAGGATAAAAGGGAGAAAAGCGGTGGTACATTTGAAGGAGGACGCCAAGCCGGTGGCATTCACAGCAAGGAGAGTACCATTTCCTCTGAAAGCAGCTGTCGAAAGTGAAATTCAAAGGTTATTGCGGGAAGGAATCATTGAGAAGGTGGACCCAGCTAAAGTACCGATTGAATGAGCCACCCCAACTGTGAATGTGGATAAGGGCAATGGAAAAATCAGAATTTGTGGAGATTTTAGGGTAACGGTCAATAAAAACATGATTCCAGATTTGCACTTGATGCCAACGTTTGATGAGCACATGGCGAGGCTGAGGGATGGCAAGGAGTTCTCAGTAATCGACTTGAAAGACGCATATTTACAGTACGAGGTCGAAGAAAAGTCGAGAAACTTGTTGACGATTGTGACTCACAAGGGATACTATAGGTATGTTCGACTACCGTTTGGATTGGCGTCAAGCCCAGCAATTTTTCAACGAGTGATGGAAGAGGTGCTGGCGGGGGTACCAAACATCAGCATCAATATGGATGACATTATCATAACAGGCCCAGATAGGAGAACACATTTAAATAATTTGGAAAGGACGATGGAACGGTTGAAGGAGGCAGGGATGAAGTTGAGGGAGGACAAATGCAGATTTTTGCAATCATCAGTCGTCTACTTAGGACACCGGATTGACGAAAAGGGAGTGCATCCAATGGAGGAAAAAGTGGAAGCAATGAGGAAAACCCCTACTCCAACTAACAAGAAGGAGCTTCGGTCATTTTTAGGCGCTATAAATTTCTATGAAAAATTCTTGCCCAATCTGCACGGTGTGTGTGCACACCTCCATAAGCTAACGGGGTTGAATATGAAATGGAAGTGAGGGAACTTGGAGGATCAGGTTTTCAAGGAGGTGAAGGAGTTGCTCTGCCACACGAAAACTTTGGCTCGGTATGACCCAAGAAAACCAATTTTGATACGGACGGATGCATCGGAGAAGGGCCTCGGAGCAGTTCTGTTGCACAGGTTTCCAGGAGGGGAAGAACGGCCGGTGGCGTACGCTTCAAGGAAGTTGAGGGCAGCAGAAGAACATTATGCAGTGATCGATAGAGAAGCGTTGGCTCTGGTATTTGCGGTGGGAAAATTTCACCAGTATGTCTGCGGTACTCATTTCACGCTAGTAACAGACCACAGGCCACTAGAAAGAATTTTTGGGACTGGTAGAGAATTGAATAAGGTTACGAGCAATCGGCTGATACGGTGGGCGCTCTTGTTAGGGAGATATGACTATGATGTGAGGTATGAGAAAGGCATTGAGAATGCGTGTGCAGATGCTCTCTCAAGACTACCAATGGACTCATGGGAACAAACATCAATGGAAAAGGACGAAGTAAAAAAGGTATACGATGTCAAAAGGATATCGTTCATCGCAACAGGAAAGGAAGTTAAGCAGAAGACAGCAGAAGATCCAGTGCTGGGAAAGGTAGAGCGGTGGCTGTCTGGAGTAGAGGGGTCACCAAATGACGAGGTTGTGAAACCCTACAGGTCTCGTAGAACAGAGCTCGCTAGCGTGGATGGAGTGGTTTTATGGCAGAATCGGGTGGTTGTACCTGAAGCGCTCAGAGAAAAAACCATAAAAGTGTTGCACAATGGACACCCTGGGATGAGTGCCATGAAGAGCGTGGCTCAATATTATGTCTGGTGGCCAAACATTGATGCTGACATTGAGAGGTACGTGCGGTGCTGTAATGCATGCCAGGAGAACAGACCGAACGTGGCCGAGGTCCCGCTTTATCCTTGGAACATACCAATGACGCCTTGGGAGAGGATACATGTGGATTTCGCCGAGGTGGATGGACATCATTGGTTCGTCGCTGTGGACGCATATTCAAAATGGGCTGAGGTTGAGCTAATGGAAAAAAGTACAGCGGTGAAGGTAATACATACCTTTGGCGAATGGTTTGCAAGGTATGGGTACCCAAGGCAAGTTGTTTCGGACAATGGACCTCAGTTTCGTTCACAGCAGTTGAAAGATTTCTTCCAGGAGAAGGGGATACGGTTTATAAACTCCACCCCTTACCACCCAAAGACAAACGGAGCGGCAGAAAGGTTAATAAGAACTCTCAAGGATAGGTACAAAGCATGTAAGAGGGATGGTGGAACACCTAGAGAGGTTCTTTGGAGAGTTCTGTTGGCTTATAGGGGAAGCCCCCGTGCAACCACAAAATGCTCACCGGCAGAACTATTTTTGGGCAGAAAACTTCCATCAACACTTGCTTTGCTTCGGCCGGATGTCAGGGCGTCGGCAGAGGAAGCGATATGGAAGCAGAAGATACACCACGATGCCAAGGTTTCAAATCGGGAGTTCGAAGAAGGAGAAGAGGTGTGGGTGAAGGAAGAGCGAGCGAAGGGTTGGAGACCAGGGGTAGTGTGTCGAAGGACAGGAGAACATTCCTACGAAGTCGAGACGGCAGGAGTCACTGCAAAGAAACATGCAGACCAACTTCGGAGGCGACAGGGGGCTGTTCAAGACGAGATGGTGAGGGGGGAGTAATGTAGTGTAGTAACAGTTATGTTTGGGGTTGCTATAACAAATCTAATAAAAAGTTCAGTCTTTGCTTGATCATATCCGAGTACGGTGTTCTATTCATCCGATATTAGACCTACCTACTTGAATTGTCAACCTAAGTGATTTCGTTGTTCTGTTTCTATTGATCTTAAAGTTTTCATAAATAAATATCTAAGTCGTTTGAAAATAGTGTCAGTATTTTTCCTTTTCTTGAGTCAGTAAATAGAGATTTTCGACTTTCTGAAAGCGTAGGGATTTTTGTAGGTGTTGAAAACGTAATGATCTTGTTATTGTGTCCTCTGGCACCTGAGGATTCATGCTTGCGATAAGGAGCCTTCTCCCTCCTCCTTTTGCTACATTCTTTCCACCAGTCTTTCCCGAGTAGTGGTGGGCGTTATTGCTACTTTTCCATAACGGTACGTTACGTTAGTTATGAAAAAATAACCGTTATTTTTTTCGGTTACAAAATAACCGTTATTTCTTTTCTGCTAACCTACAAAAATAATCGTTTCGTTTTTCAGTTACTTCCTACATGATAGTTTTTTTCCGTTTCTCGCCATTTTTTTCGGTTACAAAATAACCGTTATTTCTTTTCTGCTAACCTACAAAAATAATCGTTTCGTTTTTCAGTTACTTCCTACATGATAGTTTTTTTCCGTTTCTCGCTATTTTTCGGTTGTCAGGTTATTCCGAGCACGCCACTTTTGATAAATAGCAGTTTTGCTAGTAAAATTGAACGTTAACTACTGCGATTCTTGTTTTGAAAAAAATGTTGGGGTAAAAAAATCTTTTTTAATTTAGCTCCATGGCACTTCCACATTTTACGATGTAATTTACTCTACTCCTTTTTCTGTTGATATAACATTCCCAGTCAAAAAATTCTTTGTTGCTTATGGATGTATTATTTTTATACCTCTTCTGCTCTTCACAAACTACGAGTATCTATAACGCACTGAGTTTTTTGAAAATTATATTTATGTATAGTTTAAAAAGTCTCCTACACGAATATTATCGCAGTGATTCGTGAAGAAAACCTAGAGGATAAAATATCATTTCTACCCGATAATTAGATTGTATAAATACGAGATTGTACGATATAAATATATTGTCTTTTGTTCAATGCTAAGTTGCACTAGATATTGTCTTTTGTTCAATGCTAAGTTGCACTAGATACAATAATTTCTACAAGCCATTCTATAAAAATGAAGACCGGTCAACTTTGGAATTGATGTTTACACCATCCTATTCTTTAACCCCTAAAATCTTTTAAACGCTATCCTTCGTGCAATTTAATGTGGGATTCTCTATGTGGGCAAACCGATACTCCTCCAAGGTGAAGAAGGGAAAAAATCCATTATTTAGAAATTAATTAGAGAAGAAAAAATTTACTTCAGAGAATGAGTATACATAAAAAATAACACGTTGTAAGTAATACACATAGGCACTACAAATAATTATAGAAAAAAACGTTACAAATTAGGTAGGTATTGGCTTAAGCAATGTTTTCCAATATTGCACAGCTTCAGTCTTGTTAAAATCTGAAATCACATTTCTTTCAAACTCTTTGGAGCATGATCACTGACTGGTGTTAAAATATTCTTATTTATCTAAAATACAATAGTAGAAACAGTAGATTTCAAGGACTAAAAAACATGCTTTCCAAGACTATTGACTACAATCAGTTGTACCACAAAAATGTGAATTTGCGTTCAGGAACATGATCATTTCGATTTTCCTTGTAGTTAGCCGAGTACGCTTTTCCGAAATCAGGTTCCCGGACTTCGAAAATAATCGCTCGCAAGGAACTGAAGAGGCAACTATATTGCATCTGGTTCGAAATATTGAAGCGAGATTAGGATACACGTGCTGGTGTTTTTCCAATGGTTCATTATCGAAGATAATAAACCAAAAGTGGTCCAGACATAAGTCTGCCAGGATGGGGGAAATTGGAGCTCCCATAAAAATATTAATGAAATAGAATAACCGAAAAGAAATCGAGAACCTTACCTGAGTACAGCTACAGCCAGAAAAACGAGCCTCAACAGTTATGCGTTATAATATAACGCATGCGTTATTTTACAGGTCACGTTTTTTTCGGTTATTCCATAACCGAAAAAAACGTAACCTGTAAAATAACTGAAAAACTTCGAATAACAGAATAACCACTGTTATGTAACGGTTACATTGTAACCGATGCGCTGAGGCGATAACGTTTCGATTTTCGCTTACAAATACGAACGTTTGAACAAAAGACGAACATGATGAAGGATCACTGAAGTTTCTTCATCAGCTGTCGACAGTATGGGAGTGACAATTTATTGTGATTGTGAGGCCAGAATAGCCGCAATATAGGAGCGAAACAAAATTTTAGGTGGTTTTATAACCGTTATTTTATCAATTGAATAACGGTTATAACGGTTATTTTAAAATAACCGGTTATTCATAACAGTTTCAGGTTATGCGACCCACCTCTATTCCCGAGTCTTAACCAACCTATCGTCACCTCCTCACCTCGTAACCCGTGCTTCCAGCGTGTGCGTTCAAATTGATTCTTTTCTCCGGAATTCAAATATTGGATTTTGAGTTTTTCCTTTACACGATACCGTCGCGTCGTGCCGCCTCCAAATCCGACGCCGCAGCTCTCCCGGCCGGGATCTACGAAGTACGAACACGCGAGTAATTGAACCTGGAATAGTGGTGAGTTTTCCCTTTCCTTTTTTTCTATTCCGTACCTTTCTTTGTCCAATTGCTCGACTGTTTCCACAGGTGCTTTCAAGGGGTATTAAAACCAATACAGTCCACTACATACAATATCGAAACGAAAAAATTGAGACTGCTACCCCGACTCGTTTCTAACATAGTCTCATTTTTTTGTATGGTCCATTGCGTGCCAGATTAAAATTTTAACCAGCTTCTATTAAATTAATCAAAATTTAAAATTTCATTGGGCTATTTCTATTTTTCAATCATTTCATTCTTATATACATTCGTTTCAAACGTGATTTTTCACGAAAAAATTAATTCTGCTTCCTGAACTGGCACAGGAACAGATAGGTTTCATCTTCTCTATGTACCTTGCTCTTAGGGGTTCACTTTCAATTGTTCACTTGTCCTTTCCTATCCTCTTCTTTCATTCCTCAATCATTTGTTGTGTCTGGTTTGTGACCTCTTGCTGGCGGGCCTGCCGTGTTTACTGGTGTTAGTAAATCTTTATCTCTATCTCTACTATCATGACGACCGTTGCGAGCGGCTCCAAATCAAAACCTGAGGCTCCTCCTTCTGAGGAAGACGCTCGACAATATCGTTCACTGATAGAGAGGAAGGAACGAGTGTGGATGAGAGTTCAAACCTGTTACGACTTGATTAAAAGTTTACCCGAAAAATTAAATGTGTTTATGGCTAGAGCGGAACAAATAGGCGAGGCAAGTGATCAATTTAACCTCATTTTAGAAGAACTAAGTATTATTAGTGAGAGACATTCCAGTTTCAAAGTGGATGTAGTTCAGCTGAGCGAACGTTTTGATGAGCTCTATTATCAAATTTTAGCTACCCAGAAGTTGAATAAACCAGATACAGCTCCGGCGGTTGGTGATGTTTTGGATGGTGGCACGGTGGGGAATCCTCACCCCTCCCGTGTAGCACTGCCGAAAATTACCATACCAACATTTACGGGCAAAATCTGTGATTTCCCGGGGTTCATTGCCTTATATGATGCTCTCATTCACAAAGTAAATTACCTCACACCTATTGAAAAGTTCAGTTATTTGCTAAGTAACTTAACAGATTCAGCTCTAACTTTAGCACAAACAGTTCCATTTGCCCCTGAGAATTATTTAACCTGCTATAAACTTTTAAGAGAAACCTATACTCAACCACGATTGTTGGCTACCCATTACTTGAATGCAATTTTTACATTGAATCCAATGAAGAAGAAATGTCCGTTGGAGTTAAAATCACTCATTGATAAGGTGGAGTCTTCTATTACTTGCTTGGCCGATCTAGAGCTTCCTGATTTAGCTGATTTTATTATATTGTTTTGGACACTCAAACTTTTAGATGATCAAACCAGGCAGGGGTTTGAGGAACGTTGCTTGAGGGGTGAACTAGATCATGAGGTACCCTCTACGGCTAATTTAATTAAATATTTGAGGGATCAACATTTAATTGCGGAATTAATGGAATGTCCTAGCCGTAGTGATTCTTTTGACAAGCCTAATGATAAATTCAAGAATAACAAAGATAAAGTTAGACGAGCCTTTGCTGTTACTCAGGACGATTCTGGAGAAGGTGAGCAATGCCCTTTGTGTTCTCTAAAGCATAGTTTCGAAAAGTGTACACAGTTATTAAACGCGAGCCTATCTGAGCGTGAGTCAATGATCCGGCGGGTGAAGCGGTGCTTTATATGTTTGAAACCGCATATGGCTAACACTTGCCGTTCTAAGGTACGCTGTACCATGTGTGGTGGTCGGCATAGCACATTGCTGCATAGAGGCGGTTATGGACAAAGCTCAGGTACCTCAAAGCGAAATCCAATTAATACCAATGCTGAGAACCAGGGTTTGAATCAGCTGCCTTCTAGTTCCAATTCTTTAAATTTACCTGTAACGCTGGCCAATTCGTCCCGCTCCCTCAATAGGAGTTGGAAAGATTCAGTTGCTCTATTGGGAACAGCAAGGGTTAGTATTTTAGGGAAGAACAATGAGTGGTTCTCAGCTCGTTTAATTGTCGATCCCGGTAGCTCTGTCAATTTCATAACAAATTGCCTTGCAACAAGACTAGGTCTGCCGAGACTCAATTGCCCTTACAATATTTCTGGAGTGGGTGAGACTCCTCCTATTCATGCCAAGGGGTTGATAAACACTCAACTGGCTCCACATTTTAATTCCCATAATCCAGTTTTATTTTCGGAGTTCACTGTAATTAATAAAATAACTTCAAACCTTCCCACTGCAGAAGTTTCACCTACGTTACCGTCCCATTTATTGTCCCTTGTACTGGCGGATCCTGAGTTTTTTAAACCTGGGCGAATCGATCTTTTGCTGGGTGTGCAAACCTATTTGGATATTTTGCATTCGGAATCCTCTCTCATCAAGGGACAGCCTTCTGCAGTTCACACTTTGTTAGGGTGGGTCTTGATGGGTTCAGTTCCCGTTATCTCTCCCTGTTCTACGAGTACTAAGCCCTCTTTATTTGCTAGAGGATGCGATCGTTTGGATGTCGTGCGTAAATCATTTTGGGAAAGAGAAGAAGTTAGCCTTCCAGTACCGCCCTCTCCGGAGGATGCCTATTGCTACCAATATTTTTCTGAGACAACAGCCCGAGATTCTGCTGGTAGATATACAGTACGGCTTCCATTTAAAAACGGAGAACGTCCAAACCTGGGTTCCACGCGTCAGTTGGCGCTCACCCGTTTTAAACGTTTGGAATTTAAATTCTCTCGGGACCTGAATTATTTCAAATTATATAAAGAGAATATTGATGATTATATTAAACAAGGTCATTTAGTATTATCTTCAAAACCCGCATCTTACATCATGACGCATCAAGGGGTTGTAAAACCTTCACCTTCTGGTTTGAAAATGAGGGTGGTGTTTTCACCAGCAGAAAAAGATCCACATGGACAAAGTTTAAATTCGACCCTGCTAACTGGCCCTGTGATGGTTCATGAATACCGTGAAGCACTCGATTTTCTCATTACAAGAGTCCAACATTATTATCATGAAGAGTTTTCTATAATCAGTACAGGTTTGAGTCCTAGCAGGAAGTTCCTAGGTCTATCCCCGTTCATTTGCCCCCTGGGTTTCGTAAGGGTGGGGGGTAGACTGGGTCGCTCTTCGCTCTCGTACTCATCCAAACATCCGGTGCTACTCCCACGGGAAAGTAACCTGTCTTCTTTATTGTGTGGTTATTATCATCAATTCTCCGGACATGGCGGTCCGCGACTAGTACAGTCCCTTATACTAAGGAAATACTGGATACCGTCTGTTAAAAGTTTGATTCGGAAGAGAATGTTCTACTGTAACAGATGTTATAAATTCCAACTTAAACCATTGCAACCTAGAATGGCTGATCTTCCCCCTCCGCGAGTTACTCCTGGTCGATGCTTTAGCCATGTGGGAATAGATATTGGCGGTCCTTTCTGGATAAGATCTAGTGGTGTAAAAAGTAAAAGGATTGAGAAGGGATACTTTGCTCTCTTCGTTTGCCTTAGTACGAAGGCTATTCATTTAGAGGCGTTAACTTCTCTATCCACCGAAGCCTGCTTGGCATGTCTGGATCGTTTTATAGCTAGGAGAGGTCTCCCATCTCACATATATTCCGACCAGGGTCGTAACTTCCGGGGAGCAGCAAGGGAGATTACCGAAATCTACACCTTTTTGAAGGATGCCACTCCTGCTATTAATGATAACTTGGCATTGAGGGAAATTCAGTGGGTCTTCAACCCACCCTATTCACCAAACTTCGGATGTCTTTGGGAATCCGGCGTGAAATCGACAAAGGTTCACCTTAAGAAGATAGTGGGGGACCGAATCCTTAATTTAGAAGAGTTCATTACAGTTCTGGCTAAAATTGAAAGTTATTTAAACTCCCGTCCATTATGTTCACTATCTGCCTCTCCCCTTGACGATTTTGATTATCTGACTCCTGGTCATTTTTTGATTGGTGCACCGTTATTACAACGTCCAGAAGCAGATGTTCTGGATGTGCCCTCTAATAGACTGTCTAGATGGCAGCTAGTAAGCCAAATCTCGCAGTCATTTTGGAATAGATGGAGTGCCGAATACTTGCACACTCAGATTCAAAGACCCAAGTGGCATAATGAGCCCCCTCCTTTGAAAGTCGGCGATCTTGTCCTATACCACAAGCAGGGTGTGGCAATATCGCAATGGCCCTTGTGTAGGGTTACTGAGGTTCTGCCTGGGGTGGGCGGCGCCGTACGTGTCGTACGCATCCGC
Source organism: Stenodema calcarata (assembly GCA_963920205.1). Lineage (NCBI taxonomy): Eukaryota > Metazoa > Arthropoda > Insecta > Hemiptera > Miridae > Stenodema > Stenodema calcarata. The sequence continues at coordinate 2,590,050 of OY986051.1, forward strand.
ACCCCTGCTGGGACGGTTCAGATGTGGCCCGTCAGTAGGGTGGTTGCACTCCCGTCTCAATAGTTTTTTTAATTAATTTATTTACTTGTTTACTTTTTTTCTTTATCTCTTAATCCTTCACATTAATTTTCCCCAGCGCATTTATTAGTTTACACGTTTATTTTATTTTTTTTCTCGCCATTGTGTATTCCTCTTTCCATTTGCAATGTTCCTTTTATTTTATTTATCCTGTATTCCTGCCAAGTGACAATTTTTTGCAAAAGGTACATTATTTCATTTTTTTTTCTTTTTCGATTTCTCCAAAATTTGTATTTTGGGGTGGGGGGTATGTTGAAAACGTAATGATCTTGTTATTGTGTCCTCTGGCACCTGAGGATTCATGCTTGCGATAAGGAGCCTTCTCCCTCCTCCTTTTGCTACATTCTTTCCACCAGTCTTTCCCGAGTCTTAACCAACCTATCGTCACCTCCTCACCTCGTAACCCGTGCTTCCAGCGTGTGCGTTCAAATTGATTCTTTTCTTCGGAATTCAAATATTGGATTTTGAGTTTTTCCTTTACACGATACCGTCGCGTCGTGCCGCCTCCAAATCCGACGCCGCAGCTCTCCCGGCCGGGATCTACGAAGTACGAACACGCGAGTAATTGAACCTGGAATAGTGGTGAGTTTTCCCTTTCCTTTTTTTCTATTCCGTACCTTTCTTTGTCCAATTGCTCGACTGTTTCCACAGGTGCTTTCAAGGGGTATTAAAACCAATACAGTCCACTACATACAATATCGAAACGAAAAAATTGAGACTGCTACCCCGACTCGTTTCTAACAGTAGGGATTTTTCTTGAAGCTCGTAGGGATGTAGGGATTTTTTTTATACTATAGTAGGGATTTTGAGATATTTCATCTGGCAACACTGTAACAACTACGCTGCTGGGGTAGGTGATGTAGTATTGTTCGAAGGCCCTCGAATCCCTTCTTTAAAGACATAAAATGTCCCAATGTGTTGCAGACTCGTATGCAAGCATTTTCAATGTGCCAAAGCAAAGACATAAAATGTCAAAAACATGGTTTAATCGTGTTTTTGAGTTCGAATGGACCTTCAAGAAGAGCAGTTTTCCTGTGGATCTTTGAATTTATTCAGAAAATCAGTTGGAGTTGCGAATTCGTCAACTTGCTTTCACTCGGTCGTGTCGTTAGGAAACAGTGATTGGTAGCGTTTCGTCAGATGATTGTAAATAACGATCTGCACTCTTCTTCGAACTGGGGAAGTTGAATTTCAAACTGTTGAAAACTGTTGAAATCCGGGCCTTTTTGGTATCTACTCAATTGTAAAAAAAAAAGGGTTATCAATAATTAACGGCGCAATTCGTTTCGACCAATGGTGGGTTGAAGCAGAAATTGTATGAGAACTCGTTTTGGTCCATTAGTTAAGTTCCACCCGCATGGTCCAAAACTTTCGTAATCCTGTAAATTCCCGGAAAAATTTATATGTACATGGTTTTGCCAATTAAATGTAGAAATTATGTTTAATTGAGTTTTTTCCATCCTAATGAAAAATATTGAAGCCATTAAATCACATCTATAAACTTTGGAGTCGTGAATGTAGATTATTACCTATCCTGAACAATCACACATACACTCTTGATTATTTTTAAACGAACACCTGATGTAATAAGTTGCATCTTATAGCGATTCTTTTGCCAACCAGTTTTTGTGAAATTTCATGAAATTCAAAAAAGTTCACTCTTCATAGTATACATATAACAGTTTTCGTCGAGTTCTCTGCTAGGCACACAACATGGGAGAGAGTCCAGAAGATCTCAATTATGATTTCAACTACAATCAATTTTTGGGGAAAACTTTGACTCAGAATCTTCGTTCAGCTCAAGGTGGGTAAAAATTAAAGCAGAGAAAATTGAGGTTTCCAAAAAAAAAAAAAAAAAAAACCACGGTTGGCGGCGTTTAAATAAAATTTTGATCTAGTTTCTCCATCTTGCGTATTGTCCATCTTGCACCCTGTATATGCATCTAATTTTTGGTGTCTTTTGGCAGTGGATTCAAGATGGTCTGAAACGGATTTTGGTATGAACATTTTTCGGAAATTCGAGTTTTAAAAATCGAATTAATTGGTAGGTACATCTTTTATAGAAACTAAATGCTTGCATACGAGTCTGCAACACCTTGGGACATTTTATGTCAATATTGTGCAACAGACGTCTATTTCCTCAAGTCCTGGTTTCTCTTTGTTTATACGAATCAAAGGCCGGTGTTAGGCCCCGCCAATAGAGGCTTCGGCGGCCCGCGCTCTCGCCTCGTTCGGGGGCCCCTCCGGTGACGATCACCACATCTGATTCCAGTTGCTCATTCATTTGTTTCTTTTTTTCATTTCTGTTCTATTTTCCATTATTAGGTAATTCATTCTAGGGATGGGATATCGAGGGATTGATATCGATATCGGTATCGATATTGACATCGGAAGAATGGTATCGATACCAGGTAGATATCGGCTTCATAATATCGATATCAACCGATATATATCGATATCGGTTATAAAAACTCTTACTTCGTTTTTTTTTTTTAATTTCACCTACTTATTTTAATTTTATTTCCTTTTCTCCGAACATTTTTGCACTTGCAGTTCCTACCTAAGATACCAACTGGTCAATAATTTACCGTGGACAAAGTAGGTGATTCCATGGTAGAATAAATACGAAGGACTTGGAAATACGAAGTGGTTCAAAGTAGTGACATCTAGTGTTGATACCTACCTACAGCCTGTTGGTTCAAAATTCCTTTCTAGAAAAAAAAATTCTTCTGATTATTTTTCAGTCAGATCTTTATTTTTATTTATTTATTCATTTATTTTTTGTTCCCGCCTTGATAGAAAAGTTAAATTATACACATGAATATGTAATACGGAATTTTTATTTCAAACGAAAATTGGACAGAATACAAGAACGGCAAAATCATAAAAGAATTACAGGGAAATTTCGGGATTCAAAAAAAGAAGCGCTCATAGAGGCTCTCCAGGAAAAGTAACTTGGAGAGAGTTTCCCCCTTCAGCCTGTTCCGTTCCGAGGTGAGAATATTCCCCGGCCTTGAAAATAGCCTCTCTGATGGTACTGAGGTTGAGGTTGACTTCATGGTCAATTTAAGTTTCAATTTCAACAGGGGCTCAACACAACACAAAAACGCGGATACTTTTTAGCCAACAACAGCACGGAAACGGAATGATGCCCACAAGAAGAACTTCGCGGTTCGCCAGTGAAAGATAACAGTGAATCACAGTTTGTGATATCGACCCGATATCGGTTGTCAGAATATCGATATATCGATATTATCGCCAGTGCTGATATCGATATCAGAATATCGGATATCGGACGCTAGATATCGATATTTCGATACTATCGGATATCGATCCCATCCCTAATTCATTCGTTTGATCTTTCTACTTGTCCTAAAGAAGGCCTTACAATTTCGGAATTATATTTTACATATCTCTCCCGAATTCGTGTTCTCATTTACAAACTAAACAGCCGGTATTCTGTGGCTGATGGCTAAATCAAAACTAACAACAACCGAACAACGAATCCCAGTTTCCTGTACGACCAACTTTGTTTGAATGTAGTATTATTTTAATGGAACAGAAATGTAGGTAACCTCAACCTCAAGCAATTGATCACAAAACAAGCGGCAGTGTTCTATTTATAACATAAAAATATATATAAGTCCGACATAAATACCAAGAACAAATACGCAAGAAATGCGTGATAATTCGAGAGCTTTCGATCGAATGGAGAACGATTTTTGTAGGTAACGCTTTTCGAGGACACTTTTTCGTGACAGTTTTTATTTCAATGTGCCAAAGCAAGGACATAAAATGTCAAAAGAGATCTTTTAAAGATTAGAAGGAGCACCACAATTAAAATGATGAAATATTGAATGGAGTGAATAAAAAGTAGTACCTATTGCCTTGTAAGAGTTGCCTCGCAAGTAAAGTATTTACTCGCGAGTTTCAGCAAATGCTCGAATTTGGGGTGAATAAAAACAAGGTATTACTCGCAAGGCATACCTCGTTGAAATTGTGCTGACCTTGCGAGGGTTTACCTACTAGCTTCAGAGTTGCCAGATCCCTAGTAGAAGAAACCGCAGCTAGACGGCTGTGATGTAGCCCAAAAACCGCGCGGGCTTATGAAGCCGAAATAGCGCGACATATCTTGGGATGTAGCCCAAAAACGCATTTTTAATAACAAATCGACATGAATAATATCAAAACTTCAATTTTTATTGCAGAAACGTTTATTTATGGATCTGTATAAATAAAAGATAAAATAATTCGCAGTCTTAAGAGAGCTAAAATAATTAAGTGCCAGCTAAAGATTACTTACTGAATCAAAGTTTTATATGCGTTCCTTAACGCATCTAAATAATGACGCATTAGAAGGCAAATCACATCGTTAGAAATCGTTGAAAACCCCAAAAGACAAAACTTAAGGACCAGCGTGGACGATTTCCTTCGCGCACTCAAGGACCTCCATCAGAGAATGTGTATGAGATGGTGTTGAAGCACTATGGTGGCACACGTGAATTTGCCTCCTCGAGAAGCAGCGAAGAAGAAGAACGACATTCGGGGAACTTTTTGACGAAGCAAGGCTGTGACGCCCAAAACGCTTTATTTTTTGGCCCAACATAGCCCAAATCGCGCTAAAACGCGTTTCCAAATTTACGCCGCGAAATCACCTCCGAATATACCCCAAATCGCGCTTTATAGCCCAATCTGGCAACTCTAAGTTAGAGTCTCTAAACTAGCTTTTTGTTTAGATTATGAATTCCCGCAATAAAACAGCTGTTCACCGTGCTCCCGCCCTAACAGCTGTAGTAATTTTTGATAATCCCTTTGTTAATCCAACAATCTTTCACACTGTGGTTCTGTCGATTCCGAAGTCACTTTCCACGGCAATCTAAAACCTGGGGTCACTTAAACCCCCAAAAAACACTCCGTGTAAAAATCACCCCGCCTCGCAAATATCATTCTTCAGAGGCCGGAAAAAGTTATGATATCCACTTTCCCCGCCCGCCCTTTTCCTCATTAAGGAGCTAAGTATAATGAAAAGCTTAACCACTTAACAAGCACCGTACCCCTTTCGAAATCTCCCCTTGGCGCTATTGCGAGACGTTTTTATTACTTCCACAAGCAACTAATATATTATAAAGTATACTTGATGGTGGTTAACGTTTTATACAAGTATTAGTTGCTTGTGGAAGTAATAAAAACGTCTCGCAATAGCGCCAAGGGGAGATTTCGAAAGGGGTACGGTGCTTGTGAAGTGGTTAAGCTTTTCATTATACTTAGCTCCTTAATGAGGAAAAGGGCGGGCCGGGAAAGTGGATATCATAACTTTTTCCGGCCTCTGAAGAATGATATTTGCGAGGCGGGGTGATTTTTACACGGAGTGTTTTTTGGGGGGATATCACATCTTTTTGTTGTTGAAGTGGGTCATTTTATAAAGAAGGTCTATGCAAAATTTTAAGTCGATTGGTCCGGTTACCCAGGCTGTAGACTCGTCAAAGTTGCCAAAATTAGCCTAAATTTCAGTTTTTTGTTTCTAAAAGTTTTTGGGTTGAGATAATGGGTTAAACCTTTCAAAAGGCACTGTCTGATGTTGAAACGAAGCTCTGTGCAAAATTTCAAGTCAATTCGTGAAGGTGGAAATGCCTAACTGATTAAGGAGAAGAAGAACAGGTAAGGGTGAAAAACCGGGTTTTTGAAGTTATATAACTCGGCTCCCTTTAAAGATGTCGACTTGAATCTTTCAAAAGGCACTTGCTACACTTGAAATGAAGCTCCGTGCAAAATTTCAAGTCAATCGGCGAAGGTGGAGAGGCTGTAGCCTTGACCGACTGAAAAAAGTAGAAAAACATGGTAATTGGTTTTTTGAAGTTATATAACTCGGCTCCCTTTAGATCTAGCGACTTGAAACTTTCAGAGCTTTCTATTATCCACACCAAAAAGATCCATACCTAATTTCAAGTTGATCGGTCGACTAGGAGCCGAGATATGGCCATAATTAGCCTAAATTACCCTAAATTTCAGTTTTTTTGTCCCTAATTTTTTTTTTGGGTTGAGATAATTGCTTATTTCGTTCAAATGGCGCTGAGCCATGCTATAAAGAAGGTATGTAAAAAAATTCAAGTCGATTGGTCCTTTTACCCAGGCTGTAGACTCGTCAAAGTGGACAGAATTTTCCTAAGGTTTCTGTTTTTTTGTTTCTGAAACTTTTTTGGGTTGAGATAATGGGTTAAATCTTATATAAGGCTCTGTCTCAAGGTTAAATGAAGCTCTGTGCAAAATTTCAAGTCAATCGGTGAACGTGGAGAGGCTCCAGCCTTGCCTGTCTGAACAAGGAGAAGGAGAAGAACAATATAAGGCCGAAAAACCGGGTTTTTAAAGTTATGTAGCTCGGCTCTCTTTAGACCTATCGATTTGAAACTTTCAGGGCTTTCTAATATACACTCAAAGAAGACCCACACTAATTTTCAAGTTGATCGGTCAAATAGGAGCCGAGATATGGATACCTCGAAAACGCGTTTCGTGACGTCCGGTAAACATACACTCGGCACAGTTCGTTTTCTCAACTTCTTTGCTTGGCGGGGCGGAACGCTACCGCGTTCCTAGATACCGGAGTAATCCCCATCCTTTTCCCAACGGGGAACGGACCCCTCCCGTGTTTCCTCGTCCGTTGGAGGAAGAAGCGCCTCCGTAAAAAAGTCCACATTCGCATTTTCAAAACTTAGAAGTTTCTTCATAATATCCGGCTCTATATCCCTCCGATCACGGTAAAGCTTACTTAACCGACCGAATCCTGACGAGCTGAGACATCGCAAGAATAAAGAAGGAAAAACGCACCACTTAAATAAGGTACTGGCCTCCTCAAACATATTTATTTATTTAATCCGACAAGTTTCTCTCGCGAGCTACCAGCTGACTAACCTTGCAAAAATTCAAGAGTTTACTCGTTGCCATTAGTAAATACTAGTTTTTATTCACACCAAATGAATAATTGCCTGACCTTGCTGAACGAGTATTTAGTCGTCATTAATGCGAGTTTTTACTTGCGGACAAGTAAAGCCTAGTTTTTATTCACTCCGACGCAAGCGTTTACTCAAAATGGGACGAGTATGAGCTTTTACTCGTTTTTATTCACTCCAGGGAATGTCACTGGTCATGATTTAGACGAGTATAATAGCACCTAGACAATGTTTTCAGACAATACAGAATATTTAGAGCAAATTCCCTTAAAAACCACCATTTTGCACCTAATTTTTCATATTTTTCCTAGACCTCCAACCAATGAGCCCACACCAGAGCCTAGGGGGCTTATAATCAAAATAATAAGAACGACGAGACCACCTGTGGATTAATTTGTAGCGTTGTCGATTTCTAGATAAACAAAAAGTCTTGCGATGGCTCAGAAAGCTCTCGCAGAGCAACCGAAACGTGCACGAGATGAGGTTGAGGAACGATTTTATGTACCACCTTCTGCACAATCTCCAGGCAGGAGAGCTCCACCCGCCTTTTAAAGATCCACCTCCTGCTGGCCCCCTTCCGATATTCTCTCAAATGCTGGTACGTACTTTGGTCAACCAAATTAAACATTTTCTTGGTAAGTACTTCCAATTTGAGTGAGGATGTCTACACAATTTTCGATCCAAAGAAAGAATTTCTACTCCATCTTGCTGGCATTTTGGCTTGTGCCACAGCCAGAAGCAATATGTAAGCCGCCACCCTTTGCCTATTACTGACTGAATAGTAGGATGATGAAAATGATTGAGTATTGACCACAAACTACTCACCAGGTAGTACCAGTGTGAGTTTCAGGTGAATGTTAAATAAACAAGCATCTTCAAAAGGAAATGTAATAAACCACCCAAGAAACATGAACGAAGTAAAAGTAGATTAAATTTAACTAAGAAATATGAAACGTGAACGAAGTAAACTTAAGTTAAATGTAACTAACACTGGTGAAGCATGGGCCACTTCACACGTTTACACATAGTCTGTGTTTGGCCCCCAGAGCTCACCTCTGGAGACCTCAGGCCACTGTACCACAACTTCCCTAGTTCCCATTATTCCCGCTACTAGCGTCTTTCCACCTACCATGGAGTTCTTCCTATATTTTCCAGTTTCTCCACACAACTTCCTCCATGCGCCTCAGCTCTCCCTTATTCCATGACCCAGTTACCATTAGTTCCGTAGCCCACTAGCGCCCCGACCATTCACTATACTATACATTACCACCGAATTACAACACTAATACTATTCACCCAACACATAATATTTCCAGATTATTATTTCCTAAATTATAATGCCAGTTGGGGTAACATGCTGAGAAAAAGGGCAACACTTGAATATACCAATTATATTTCCAAATATTAATGTCGTCATGTGACGCCATCTTTCTCCCCCCCCCCCCCCCCCCGAACGTCTGTTTCTTTAGTCAGTCTTCTGCTCATCCCAGTGTAACTTCGCGTTCCCCAATTTCCAATGTTTTAGGTACCAATAATACTTCCAAATAAAATACCGATTTCCCGACGCAATTGTTTCGTTGACTAATCCCGAGACTACTTTACAGTCTGTGATGGGATTTTTCCCGGAGAAAAATTCCCCGCACCTTTATAAGGGTAAACCAGTCATGCAGCATGACTATAAGAGCGAATTTTCGAAGAAATATTGGTTTTATGTAAAACGTCTCCAATAAAGAACATGATGTCCATGAAGAACATCAAGTACGTAACAACTACGTTTGAGAGCGGACTAAGATATAGCAATTCTGACTCCACGATCGTATTCAGCGTGTAAAACCCTTTAAAATGAGGTGTCACTTTCATTTTTCGGATGACCCATCACAAAAACCCCCCTCAGCTCTTAGACATTTCGACGCTGAACACGACGGTAAAGTCAGAATTGCTAAGTCGCATTCCGTCATCAGATTAGAGCAGACCAAGGGTAGTAGACTGTTGAGTCTACTACCCTTGGAGCAGACTAACCATGAAGAATATATCAAGGTTCAACCAAGTTTCTTCACCTTTAAAGTAAGTACTACCAAAGTTTGAGAACGAAATAAGATATCGCAATAATTGGAATTATTCGGACTTCACGATGGTATTCAGCGTGTAAAAAAAAAAATGAGGTGTCACTTGTCAGACTTTCATTTTTTGGGTGACACCTCCCCCCACCCCACCACAAAACCCTCCACATAGGGATGGCAAAAAAAATGAAAACATCGATGCATCGACAGGCCGGCATCGATGCTCCAAAAACATCGGACCCCAAAAACATCGATGTAAAAAAAACATCGATGTATCGATGGTTTTCAATCAATGTTTTATTTTATTTCTATTCTTTTTTTTTTCATGCAAGACGGAAAGAAAAAATGATAAGCTCTGAGAAAGAACAATACTTTCATTTTCAATTTTATTTTATTTGTTACCATTATAATTCAGTTTCAAGAAAACCCAGTATTTGGCAGGTAGTCCATTCAAGAAAAACAATTTTGAAAGCAATTTGCCCCCCAGGCGATTTCTCTGCTGCGTAAGAGTGGCACCATCCTTGGAGAATAATCTTTCTGGCGGTACAGAGGTGGCTACCCTCCCCAAGTATTCTCTTGATAACGTGTACAGCTTGGGATAGACTGTCTTCATGTCTTCCCACAATTCAAGGGGATTTGAACGAATATTTGATGCCACTGGAGTTGAGAGATACATCGATATCTCCGTGTCTAAGTTCATCGATAAGCTCTGAGAAGATGACATTTTCTTGTTCGTTTTGAACGCCAACGATTTATCCCATATGTCAACGGGACTTCCACGGTCAGATTCTGAAGATGACTGAGATGACGGGGAATTAGAAGTATCAACAGACGCCACCAGTTTTTTAATTTGAGTGAGGGCTTTTGACGATGCGATGTATTATGTATTCTGGGGTTGTATGAAATAATACTTGCACGCTTGAATAATGGAATATAATCAGATAACGTCACAGAGTAAAGTATCCACAAGGGTAGGGGCGGAACATTGCAGGGTGAACTAGCGCTAGAAGCGCACTCTGTTAGGTAAATATACAACAGTCTCCCCCACTTATTTGACAAGTATGTGCGATTGAAAATTTAAATTCAGAAACATAAGTTATAACGCAAAACAGCACAATTTAGAACACAAGAATATGATATGGAACATGAAATAGTTGGAATAGCTTCAGATATAAAAAATCTAAATTGAACAGAAACAAGATGGCTCAGTGTACATAGTCCTTAAGATATGCTGGTGGTTTCCGAGATCGTTCTGAACGACGAAGAGGGCCACCTTGGTCCTTGGCACTTGAAGGAGTAGCAGTTCCAGTAGAAGGGATAGTTGGACTACTAGATGTTCTTGGTGACTGTTCAACCCTCAGATCTTGCCCTGGCGGAGTTGGAACATTGAATGTCACTGACTGACCTGAATTCCTTGTATGTGCAGGAGATGCTGGTTGGGCTGATGGTACTCTTGTGGAATTGAGCTGGTTAATGTGTCTTTTCAAGACTCTCCCTGAATCCAATTCAACCAGGTAATGCAGTATTCCCAGTCGGCGTTTGATTGACCCAAACTGCCAAACTTCCAACTTGTTTTGGAACACTTTAGCTTGAATCCTCTCCCCCACGTGAAGTGAACGTACTGGTATGTTAGTCAGATGAGGCAGTTCTTTCTGCTTTGGGAAGATGGCGTCCAGCTTGAGTCTCATTTTCCGATTCAGGTATGACTCAGCCGGAGAGATACCACTGCCAAGAGGGGTTGCACGGTAATGGAATAAAATTCTCCGAACACGTTCAGCAAGAGTTCCACCATCCCGCACAGAGGCCCTCATTCGGTGTTTGAATGTCTGGACATAGCGCTCAGCTTGGCCATTTGTGGCAGGGTGACCTGGTGCAATGAGCTTTTGACTGATGCCACAGCTTGAACAGAACTTCTGAAATTCTCCAGAGGTGAAAATTGTGGCATTATCTGACACTAAGACAGATGGGTACCCATGGAACGAGAAGATGTCCTCAAGAAGTGAGATTGTTGAAGAGGAAGTTGGAGCCTCTCTAGAGATCCGAATCTCTGGCCATTTGGTTTTAGCGTCCACGCAAATGAGGAAGTGATGGTTTTCAAAGGGACCTGCATAGTCTATGTGTACGCGTTCCCAGTTGGACTTGGGCTCATCCCAAGGATGTACCACAACTTTTGGTGGGTTTTTCCTCTGCAGTGCACATTCCTGACATGACTTGACTAGCTGTTCAATATCCCTGTCAACTCCTTCCCAATAGACATAGCGCCTGGCTAGTTGCTTCATCCGCATGATTCCAACGTGAGTGGCATGAAGCTGGCTCAGAGTTATTGACCTGAGGCTTTTGGGAATGACTACCCTATCTTGTCGAAACAATAAGCCATCAGCAACAGTAAAGGGTGAGTCCTCACAATGTGACATTAGACCTTGAATAATGGTTTGGAGTTCAGGGTCCTTTTTGGTTTCCTGAGCTATGGAGTCAGCAGAGAGTTCTGTGTTTGATATCTGGAGGAGCAATTCGGAGTGGATCAAGTAAACTTCTTGATTGATTTTTGTATCAAATGATTTTTGATTGGTTGTGATTGGAGCTCGAGAGAGGCAGTCAACGTTCTCATTTTCCTTGCCTTTCTTGAATTTCACTGAATAGTCAAATCCTGCAAGAAATGAAGCATATCTGAGAAGACGTGCTGACGTCATTTGTGGCAGCGCTCGGTTGTGTCCAAATATCCTGGTGAGTGGTTCATTGTCCGTGACTAAGATAAACTTTCTACCATATATGTAATTATAGAAACGTGTCACAGCAAATACAATAGCTAAGGCCTCTCGGTCAAGCTGGCTGTAATTCTGTTCAGATGAAGATAGTGACCTGGAGACATAAGCAATTGGACGTTCATCTCCATCAACAATGTGGCTGAGAACAGCTGCTATACCCACTGGACTCGCATCCAACGTCAGAATAATGGGCAGTGAAGGGTCATATGGCACCAGTACACGGTTGCTGCACATCTCTGATTTCAGTTTGAGAAAAGCAGCCTCACACTGTGGAGTCCACTGAAAGGTTTGACCTTTACACAGAAGTCTCCGAAGAGGGTATGATAGTGTGGAGTAGTGAGGAATGAAGCGGAAATAATATGTTAACATTCCCATGAAGCGACGAACGTCATCAGCAGTTTCTGGGCTTGGCATGTCTGTGACAGCTCGGATTTTATCCGGTGATTTCATGATTTTGTTGTGCTCAACTATGTGCCCAAGGTACTCAATACGGGTTTGGAAGAATGCACACTTCTTTTTGTTGACATGAAGGTCATACTGTGAGAGCCTTCCCAAACAGAGGCGGAGATTTTGAGCGCATTCTTCCATTGTGGTGCCATGACAGATGACGTCATCAAAATATTGTTCGCACTTTGGCACACCCTGAAGAATCTGGGACATAATCCTGTTAAAAACACTTGGAGCTGTGCGGATGCCAAAACTAAGTCTGTGCATTCTGTACATCCCCCGATGGGTCGAAATAGTTTGGATAACGCTGCTGTTTTCATCTACAGGAACATGTAAATATGCCTTGTAGAGGTCAAGTTTACAAAAGAATTTTGAATTCCTCAGGCTACTGAGAACATCGTCAATACGTCTTATTGGAAAACTATCAGAGACTAGTCTCTCATTAACCCCACACTTATAGTCAACACACAGGCGAATACCTGAGTCCGGCTTTGGAATGACAACCAAGGGGGATCCCCAGTCACTGGTGGCTGCTGGAGTGATAATCCCCTCCTTTTCCAATGTGTCCAGCTCCTTGTTGACTCGATCCCTGAGGGCATAAGGGACATCCCTCTCCCGTGTGAATATGGGTTTGGCATTTTCCCGGAGAGTTAAGGATACTTGGAGGTTGGGGATGCAGCCCACTTTTTCCTCAAAGATGGCTGGAAACTCCTGGACAATATCTTCTGAACTGAGTGATAGGACGTCAGGTTCAGCTTGGTCTGCAAAGTGAAGAGACATATCCGCATCAATTTGTTTAAGCTCTAAGTCTAGACTCCTTATCCAATCACGACCTATCAAGGCATCATGACCAGCTGGAACAATGTAAAGTTCACCAAGAATAGATCTGGTTTTGTATGCTACATTGACTTCTGCTTTGCCTTTACATGCAACAACATCGTTTGAAAATGCCCGAAAACTGATGTTGGAAGGTAGCAAATCAATTCCAAGGTCAAGAGCATAAAATCTGTCCTCTGACATAATTGAAAATCGGGCACCTGAGTCAACCTCCATCCTCTGAGTTCTGCCATTAATTGAAATTGTAATCAGGTATTTACCAGAAGAAGAATTAATTTCAAACAGGTCGACTATGTTTGCATTAGTAGAGAAATGAATAGGTTCAAGGTAGCTAACTCCATAACCATGATCAGAGTCAGAGGAAGAAATATTACCAACTTGCTTACTGTCAACCTTGTTTTTTGATAGTGTTGTAATGCACACTTTTGCAACATGGCCTTTCTTACCACAGGAGCCACAATGTAGAGAAGACCTATCAGTGCGACATTCGTGAGACCGGTGGGATGACCTACCACAGTTGAAACAGAGATTGTGTATGCCTAGGGCATAGAAGTCAAGTTTGGTCTTGTGTTGGGACTGGGACCGATATTTGTGTTGAGAAGGGCGAATATTTGGTGAGCCACCACCATCCTCAGTATGTTTATTGGAGTCACGACTCCGACGTGCCTGAGAGACTTTATTTGTTGGGACTGACTGAGGATTTAAGCTAGAACTGGATTGGTTCATCAATTCACGACTTTGAATGCGAGATGCTTCAAGAGCAACTGCCTTGGCAACAATATCCTCAAATTTTGTGTCATTTGATAGTAAAAGATGTTCTCTTATCCAATTGTCCTTTAGACCCCTGATGAACTGTGCCCGTTAAAATATGTCAGCAACAGAAACCTTTTGTTGGCATGCACAAGTAGCAAATAAGTCACAATCCGTGAGGTTACGCTGTAAGGTAGCCACAAATTCGGGAATTGTTTGTGAATCCTCCTGATACAATGATAAGAAATAATGTGATACAACAACATTTTTTGGAGGTGAAAGCATCTGCATGAAAGCTTTCCTGAGGTCATCATTTGAAAGGTCATTTAGTGGCTTCTGGGGACCCAAATAGGCAGACAAATTATTATAATGGACAAGGCCGATTGAGGCACATAACAGCTGAGCCCGTTTTGTTACGTCAATCACGTTTTTAACGTTCAAATAGTTGTCAAAACGCTCTAAATAGCTGGTAAATTTCTCTTTCCCGGCATCGTAGTTCTCGAACGGTGAAACATTTGCTGATGTAGGACTAGGTGTCTGTGCCACAATTTCCTTCACTAACTGGGCCTGACTCGCCGTGAGAGCCGAAGTGAAAGCACTGAGAAACTGGCTGAATTGTTTATCATCCATTATGAATTGAAAGAGAATGATGAATCAACAAAAATGAGACTGAGAGACTGTGTGAACGAGTTGAGGTTAGCCGGGAGTAGGCACAAGAGACATCGAGTGTGACCACCGATGGTAATTACTTACGTTACCGACGCTTTTAAATCGTTCCGTGGGACTTGAATATTGGATGAAATTGGTTCAAACTTCACCGCGTCGCCAATTATTATGTATTCTGGGGTTGTATGAAATAATACTTGCACGCTTGAATAATGGAATATAATCAGATAACGTCACAGAGTAAAGTATCCACAAGGGTAGGGGCGGAACATTGCAGGGTGAACTAGCGCTAGAAGCGCACTCTGTTAGGTAAATATACAACACGATGGAATCGGAAAAGTGAATATTTTTGAAACGTGGGTCCAAAAACATGGGTAGGGTCAGCAAGTGACAGCTTTCCCGCCCCTTAAATCTTGAGTCAAATCCTGACATTAGAGCCTGTTTCAGCTGCTTTCCCACAGGCGAAATATTGGAAGTATCGATACTTTTCAGCCAACACGCCACGACATTTTCATTTAAAGGAAATAAAAATTCAGAAATAATATTCCTAGGTATGTGAGAAAAACGTTAGAATAAAACATTCAGCAGCCTATGGCAAAAAAATTGAAACATCGATGTATCGATGTGCCGATGCATCGAAACCTCGACATCGATGTTCCAAAAACATCGACACAGAAAACATCGATGGAAAAACATCGATGTGTCCCGCAAAAACATCGATGTTTCAAAAACATCGATGTATGATTGCCATCCCTACCTCCACACCATTTGGGAATTTGTACTCTAAACACGACGGTGAAGTCAGAATTGCGATATATCATTCCGTTATCAGATTAGAGCAGAGTTAACATGAAGCTCATATCAAGGAACAACCACGATTCTTCATCTTCAAAGTGCTCCAGTTTGAGAACGGAATGAGATATCGCAATTCTGATTTCACCATCGTGTTCAGCATAAAAAAAACCTTTGAAATAAGGTGTCACTCGTCAGAATGTTCCATTTTAGGAATTTATGAAGAATCCCCCCCCCCCCCCCCCTAAAACTCTTAGAATGATTTCCCCCCTTAGAATGACCCGATTATACCCAACTACGAACTTGGCCTGTCGATTGCCAAGACGGATTTTTTGTGCAATTTTGAACTTTGTATCTCAATTCTATCGGGAGTTATCGTCTGGAGTGACAAATACATAAACATATTAATATAAACATACCTACATATAATATATATTTTTGGTGTCTTTCGGCAGTGGATTCAGGATGGTCTGAAACGGATTTTGGTATGAAAATTTGTCGAAAATACGAGTTTCAACAATTTTGTACCGAGAACAATAGCTACATTTTCTTCGAAAATTCGCTAAAAATCACCATAACTCCTTTATTTTACCCCTTACGAAGCTCATTTTGATCTCAAATTAAACAGTTTTAAAAGCTGAATACAACTAAAAAAGAAAATCTGAAAAAGTTTCAATTTTGAAGGAGTTATGACCATTTGAAATTCCTAAAAACTACTATTTCCCCCCTAATTTGGGGGGAAATGGGGGGAGGGAGAAAAAATGGTCAAAAGGCACTCCCTTGGAGCATCACAAACGTGTGTGCAAAATTTCAGCTCGATCCGATTTGTCTGCTGGGCTGTAGCCCCGTCAATGAACAACAAGAAGAAGAAGAACACGAAAAACGTGAAAAATAGCGGTTTTAAAACTGTTATACCCCCGACATCTGATATTCCCGAGAGCTGAAATTTGGTTTACGTCCTCACGTGCCCCTGGAGAGTTGGTGTACAAAAAATCAACTCTCGAGACACTCAGGGGACCGAGCTACGGGATGGTGAAAACCCCAACTTGTTCCGTCGCGTAATCAGTGTCTCAGTCGCTTCGGTTTTCAGGGCTTCGGTTTGCTTGGCGGGCGGGACGCTCCCGCGTCCCTAGATAAACCACACAAGAAACATGAACGAAGTAAAAGTAGATTAAATGTAACTAAGAAATATGAAACTTTTTTTTTCGTGATATTTATTTATTGCGACTGAAAATATATACATTTCATCTAGCAATATTTGTTTTCATATAATTCAAGCTCACTGTTAGGCAGAATTCCAATAAAGTCTAGCCTATTTTTGGAGCAAAGACAGGGACACTGGGTTACACTTGCACTCACTAATGGCACAGCACAATTAAGTCCAGTGGTTTGTTTCGATTGAGTCGCCGAAGTTCTCCCTCGTTATTCAGAACGTTGAGCATCTCCAGGTTCTCATGATTGTGGAGGCGATGTTCATGCTTCCTCGCGTATAAATACCAAATCACCAAATTTGGTGATGAATTCGTTCAGTCTCTATTCCCAGGTCTCGATGTAAATCATCATTTCGCATGTACCAGGGAGCTCCAACTATACTTCTCAGTAGTTTGTTCTGAAAAGTTTGAATTTTTTTGACATTCGATTTTTTTCGCGCAGCCCCACAGCTGTATCCCATAGGTCCAGATGGGGCGAAGTACCTGCTTATATAGGAGCAGCTTGTTGTGGAGAGAAAGATGAGAATTCCTTCCCATCAGCCAGTAGGTATATACTTCTAAACTTTATATTTAGTTCTTGTTTCTTTTTTTCTATGTGGTTGTTCCAGTTTAGTTTCGAGTCAAGGTTCATCCCTAAGTATTTTACAGAGTTAGCGTACGGTATTTTTTTTGAATTGACCTCGACTTCTAAGGCCGTGATTTTCCGGTTTGTGAAGTTGATCTGTACTGACTTTGATTCATTCAGCTTCATTCTCCACATTTTAGTCCACTTGACAATCTTGTCAGCTGAGGTCTGGAGTTTGTGGGTTGCTGTTTCTACGTCATCTCCTATAGAGAGGATAGCCGTGTCATCTGCAAATGTAGCAATAGTTGTGTCTTCTTGATGTGGTAAGTCCCGTGTGTCTGTTTTCAAGGTAGGATTTTAGGAGCACATGATATTGGCTTGGGAGATCCCTCTGCAATTTGTACTCTAATCCCTCATGCCAAACCTTGTCAAAGGCCTGCGCCACGTCTAAGAAAATGCTGGCACAAATTTTTTTGCCTTCCAGGGCCTTTTCTATGATGTTAGTGATGCGATGAACTTGATCTATCGTAGAATGGCGTTGTCTGAATCCAAACTGATGATCTGGAATCAGATTTCTATCTTCTATTATCGGTTTGAGCCGTTTAAGCAGCAACTTTTCAAAGAGCTTTGACATGACAGGGAGGAGGGATATAGGGCGATATCCTGTCTTCTCGTTTGGTGACTTTCCTGGCTTGGGAATCATTATGACCTCAGCCACTTTCCACTGAGTTGGTACGTGTTTCAACCTGAACGTAGCATTGATAATGTGGAGTAATTTTATTATAGCCTTTTCAGGGAGCTCTTTTACTATTCGACCTGTTATGAGGTCGTATCCGGGTGTCTTTTTTGCATTGATATTCTTCTTTATTTCATTCTTAAGTTCTTTCAGTGTAACAGGTACAATTTCAAGTTCATCCGACTTTACTGTCCTTGTCGTATTTTCGTCTGAGGTCTGCTTTTGTAATGGTTGAAAAGTTTTGTAGAGATGGTCCGCGAATAGTAGTGCTTTCTCTTGGTTACTTCGGGCCCATGATCCATCATCTTTTTTGATTGGGGGAGAGTGGACTATTGGTTGTTTCATATTTTTGGTTACCTTGTAGAGAGAATACTCCGTATCTTTCTCTGCAGTAAGGTTGCTCAAGAAATGTTCTACTGATTCATTCTCCACGGTTTTTAACAAACGTTTGAGGTTGTTAGTATGTCTGTTGAGAATAGTTTTGTTTTCAGGAGTTCGATCATTCTTCCATCTCCTCCTTGCTTTTCGTTTTTCATTCAATAGATTTCTGACTTGGAGTGGGTATGATTTTAATTTGAAATCACCATAATTGTTGTTTTGGCTTACTGGGGTACTTTGCCAGGCTGCCTGTTGTATGTTATTTATGAACAGATCAAGTTCGTCTTCTAGTTGTAGTGAGGTTTTCAGAGGGACGTTCAGATTGATTGTTGTTTCAAGCTCCTTCCGAAAGCAGGACCACCAAGTTTTCTTATTCGATAATTTTGGTGTATTTTCTTTTATAATAACTTTGTCGCTGATAGAATAACGGGCGAGTGGTCTGAGGGCAGGTCATCACTATCGTCCACGTGGATGTAGCCACTTGATATTCCTCTGCTTACATAAAAGTCTATCAGGTCGGGGATTTTATTTGCATCTGTTGGCCAGTAGGTAGGCCTTCCCGTTGAGAGGAAGTCGCACTTAAGTGTGGTTGCTGTAGTCTCCTCCCACTATGAAGTTATTTCCTAAGGATTTAAAAAGACCAATGTAGTCTTCTTTTTTCAAGTTATGCCTAGGGGGACAATATATTGCAGCTATTTTGAAGTCTTTGTTTATGAGTCGCACTCCTATCGTTGTTACCTGCATTTTTTCTACTTCTATTTTCGGTTCCTCCTGGTGTACGATATTGTTTTTGATAAGGATTGCCGAGCCTCCTCTAGCTTTGTTGCTTGGGTGTACCGTATGGTAACATGTAAAGCCTGGTATTTTGACAAAAGAAGATCGGGCGAAGTGAGTTTCGGAGACAAGTAGAATGTCTATTTTGTTAGTGTGAAGGAATAGTTCTACTTCCTTGACGTGGTTGTATAAGCCATTTGCATTCCACGCGGCTATTCTAAGAGTTGGATTCATCATATTAGTCCGTAGTTACTTAGTCCCTTTTCTAGCTTGGTTATTCTTTCAAATAAGACCTTATTTGTAAGGGTTTGTTCGTTGATTTTTTCCAGAATTTGTGCGAGCATTTTTTCTACGCTCGACTTTTCTACATTTACCTCTTTTTGGTTTATTATCTTCGATAATGAACCATTGGAATCGCCCAAAGAAAAAAAATTTTTAACCCCCCCTCAAAATTTGTTGGTTTACGTTTCAAGATACGTAGATTCAGAAAATCGAATAAAAAAAAAATCCGTCCGTACGCCGTACACCGTACGCCGTCCGTGGCACTTTGCCCAGTTAGCGTTGAGCTAAAATTACGAAATTTGGTTTCTGGGTTTGGACCAGCCCCACAATGATCCTCGAAACTTTTCATAACCCTAGGTCAAGGGGAAGGGGTTCAAAACGAAATTTAAAATTTCGACGATGTCATATCTCACAATATTCAACTGAACCGTGTAATTTTTAGTTCACTGTTGAATGACCTGAAAAATTACCAATCATTTAAGACCAATTGGATTTTTGTGCGACCAGCCGTTCGTTCACAGTGAGCGCGCAAAGGTTTAGGAAAAACACTAAACTTTCGCGTCGAAAACGGCCGTTATGTGACCCAACCTCCAGACGCCCAGAATAAAACTACGTTTTTCATCTTCCCGGTAAACTACAGTCTAGAAATTTTAACCGTGAGTCGGGGATAGACCACATTGCAATATTCACTCGGTTTCTCATCTGTAAAATTGTTTAAATAATACCTTTTTGTTATAATACAAATTAAATTTTGATGATGAGCTGTTGACTTGAAATTTTAAAAATAGTTCAGAACTGGATCACAATGCAATATTCACTCGTTTTCTTGTCTGTAAAATTGTTTAAATAATACCTATTTGTTTAAACAAATTAAATTTTGATGATGAGCTAGATACTTGAAATTTTAAATATAGGTCAGAAATGGATGACATTTCAATATTCACTCGGTTTGTATGACATGGTATGAGTATGGTATGGTATATTATTGTATGTATGATTTGGTATAGTACAGTATGGTATGATAGGAAAGAAATTCGTATGGTATGGTATGAGTACGGTGAGAATATGGTATGGTGCCGATTTGCAACACAGTCTGGTATAGACAGAAGGGTGATCTGCACAAGGAAGATAATAAACCGTTGTGTCAAGAATTTGCAGAGTTTTTAGTCACTACTGCTGAATATGAAAGCATAACGTGTAGAAGGAGAAGTGAGAAAACTCCCCCCCGCCCGCCCTCACTGCGGCGGACAGGTGAAGCTTCGGCGCTAGTGTCGCTAAGAGCTGGTCATTTTCCTTTAGTTCTCATGCCTTACTGGATCGCACACGCCCTTTCTGTGATAGAATGACTAACATGTGATCTTAAAAAGTGTTTTTCCGTGTATTTTCTAGTCATAAACTAAGGTTCCGACCTGTGATGTTACTACCTAGTCACATTATATGTTATATTATATTATAATATAAAAACCATGCCGTCTTGTTGTGTGCCAGGAGGCTGTAAGGCTGGTTATGAAAAGGCTCAGAAAAACCGAAAAATTTACGAGGGATATGAATGATTTGATGGACATTTTAAATTCAAAAATCCCCAAGCACGGTCTGAGAAGACATTCACCCGACTTAGACTTCTTGGTTTCATTTCTTGGAAAGATTTCTTGTTCTCCAACCCTGAATGAAATTGCCTCAGAGAGAACAATGGAGTCACTTCGAGTGACCATCCGAAGCACTATTGAAATATCGGAATTTCTATTTTCAAAGGGGTACACATAACTGTTTGACGGCCAAAATAAACCAGGATCCACTCGAGAGACACTTCGGAATTCTGCGGTCCCTTAGTGGTGATATACACCCCTCCACAAAATCGTTCCCACAAAATCGGCCATTTCAAAGAGCATGAATGTTTCTCCTGATGCTGATGTACCATCGAATACTATGATAAACAAGTTGCGCCATCTGGGGAAGACCAAAGAACTTGACAACAAGTTGCTCAAGGAAAGACTCCACAGATATTTGACGGACAAATTGGCAATTGTAAATGAAGCTCATTTGGAGGAAGATTTAGAAAATGAGCAGAATGTCCCCAAGAATTTCATAATTTATTATCTGTGTGGTTACGTAATTCGGAAAAGTAAAAAACTGATTGAATGTCAAGAATGCCTGACCCTGTTCAAATCCTGCGAGCCCCTCCCTGAATTCGCCACTCTAACTGCAGCCAGGGATTTCGGAAAACATGGATCATCCTTCCTGTTCCATCCATCGCTCCATTTCTTCGAACTGATTCGTCCATTGGAACTACAAATCAAGAGGAAAGTTGAGAACGACCTAGACAAGAACGTGTTTATTGAAGCTATTCATGATTTGCAAAACGTAAATGTCCCACACGACTTGTGCTGCTCTGAAGAGCATATAATGAAGTATATTCCTGCAATCTTGTTCTTCTACTTAAGATGCCGTTTTACATTTCATGTTAAACAAAACAGCCAACATTTGAAAAATAAAAGTGGAGCTAAATCAACTAGGAAAGTGTCATGTTTAAAGAGTTGAGATAAGTAAAGGAATTTGTGTGATGATCAGTTACCTTACCTGATATGGAATATGATTGTGATACAACCCATGTATATCAGTAGATACGTACAACTACAATATTGTTGCAATTTCGAGTTAGATAGAGTGCTTTAAAAAACGATATTGTAAGTACCTAGACATAAGTTATTTACACTTAAAAAAAAAGTGGCTTCATGGAAATAAAACGAGTTTTTGCATAGAAATTCCGTTGACAATAAGCACCCTCGTATCTCCTTTCTATTTGCAGGTTTAAGCTGCAACTTTGTAATTATTATTTCGATGGGAGGAACGAAATAATTCGGGTTCATCGTGTAAAAATTCCTCTTTAGGGCATGCCAAGACCTGGGCAATACCAGCGCTTAGCAACAGTGGCGCAGACTAGCGGCAGTTCCACTGCAACTGCAGGAGTTTTCTCACTTCTCCTTCTACTCGTTATGATGAAAGCTTTGATGTAGCACCTGTCGTAGTTGTGGTTAGCGATTTCCGTCTAGTGACACTTCTATCAGCAGAAACATCTCGCTTGGTCTGTTGGGATCTGCTGGGATTTACCGCATGTGACTTAGTGGCGTTGTTTCTCATCCTTTGTAGCTCTTTAGCTACTTCACAGCCCCGATAATTTGCTGGATGATTTCCCATGCAGTTGACGCATTTGGGAGCATCAGCCTTGTTTTTCGTGCACTCGGATGTAATATGCGGATCAGCGCATTTCACACATGCAGGTTCCTTACCACAGTAGGATTGCGTATGTAGGTAGGACTGACATTTTTTGCATTGGGGAATAAGTTTGGAGGTTTTCTTAACAGGCTCAATCTTCACAATTATGTTGAGAATGGCTGTATGATATTTATGTGTAAATTAACTTCGTAGTGGACTGTATTTTAATTGGTTTTGATGATATGAGAATTGCGGTTCGACAGCGGGTTTACTTGTGAATTATTCTCATACGAAATAGTACTAAGGTCGCTGGTTATTAATCGCTCGGATCCACCGGGGTAGTATTTAACAATCGTACTTTTTGGGTGAAGGAACTGATGGTAGAAAAGTGTGAAAAGGTTGTAGATTAGGTTGAAAGGGGATGAAAAACTCACCGAAGTCTCGAGGCCAGATGTACTTACCCCCGGCCGGGGAACGAAGGCGGCGAAGTGTCGAAGGCTGCAGATGGTGAGGCGGTGAAGGGAGAAAATGGGAATTTTTGTAGGATAAGGAGGGTTTTGCGGTTTTCACGACTTTGATGAATCTAAGGACTCGACACAAATTCAACTCGGGGGTTCTACCGATTCTACTCGAATGAATTGAACTTGAAATTAACAACTTTGATTAAGCAAGCGGGTTGACGGGTGGCGGCAGTAACAGCTAGATGAAGACTGACTCGATGGGCCGCTATCAGCGTAGGATTACTCAGCGACATGCATCTTCATGTCACCTTTTAGAAAGTCCATTACATGTTCTTTGGCCAATACACCGCCCACCCAAAATTGAGAATTTTTTTTTGAAATTTTGAAATTTTTTTGCAACAACTCAAACAATACCAATACCTATATATATCTATAAAATATTATTTTTTTTACAAACAAACAAAATCTCAAGAAAACATACAACAAGTCACAAATATTAATTGTTAATAGAATGCAATAATAAATATCAGAAGAATATAACACGAAAAAAAACAGGTGTTGGCTCATCTTAATCATTACCCTAATCATCGGGAATGTTAGGTAAGGGAGCGAGCTTAGCGATAGGTCTCGTCAAGGTACCTTTGGCTGTGCGTACTGTGGCTGAACGAGCAATGTTATCAGCTCCTATGTGGAGTGTTTCAATTCTTCCCAAGGGCCAATCCAAGGGCTTGGATTGTCCTCGCAGCACAATCACAACGTCTCCTTTTTTCAGAGGAGGCTTGGCTTTGGTCCACTTCTGTCGTTCGATCAAAGTGTGCAGGTAGTTTGTGCTCCATCGCTTCCAGAACAGTTGAGAGACATGCTGGACCCGTTGCCATCTGGACAAGTGAGACACGGGCTCAGAAGTGAAGTCGTATTCCAACGGCGAGACTAGCGGACGACCGACGAGAAAATGCGCTGGAGAGAGGAAGAGCGTATCTGGAGAGTCCCCAACAGGGCAGAGAGGTCTACTGTTAACAATGGCCTCGACTTTGGCGAGAACAGTCGCCATCTCCTCGTACGTCAATGAGCTTGTGGAAACATGACGAATATGACGCTTAACAGCCTTTACAGCAGCCTCGGCAAGACCACCCATCCACGGAGAGTCCGGGGGGTTGAAATGAAACGTGACGTTTTGCTCAGCAAGACAGTCAACAATCGAATGGGAAGAACCACTCAATGCCTGGAAAATCTGACTCAGTTCATTCGCAGCTCCATGAAAATTAGTACCGTTGTCGCAGAAGACTTCATGACATAAACCTCTTCGTGAAACGAATCGGTTCAGAGCCCCAATGAAACATTCGGTAGAGAGATCTCCTGCTAATTCAAGATGTATGGCTTTTGTCACCATACATACGAAGAGACATATATAGGATTTGACAACAGGAGCATTACGTCGAGTACTCTGCTTGATTAGGAGAGGTCCAGCGAAATCTACTGCAGAGCGTGCAAACGGTGAACAGGGAGTGATGCGCGACGAAGGCAGATCAGCCATCAGCGGGTGGGACTCTTTGACTTTGTGGCGATAACAAATCATGCACTTGTGTATACGTTGGCGTAACAAGTTCCTCAAGGACAGAATCCAAAACTCCTGACAAATCAAAGCTTGTGTTGCTTGAGGACCGGCATGCATCAGACGTTGGTGATACGCGTCGCAGATTAGGAGAGAAAGATGCGCATCTTTGGGGAGGAGATAAGGGTGTTTCGCCGATTCGGGTAACAAGGAGTGCTTTAAACGTCCTCCTACTCTAATAATCCCGTTTTGAACAAAGGGAGTCAAGCGACGTATACGTGGCGGCAGTTGGTTCCCCTTCTCCATAGCTACGCGTATAGACGAGAGATGATGACGTTGTGTAGCACTTATACACAGCAGAAGTCCATCTTGTAGCTCTGAAGGCTGCAGAGGTCCAGACCTACGCCTGTCCCGGTGCCTAGCATTTTTTATGAATCGCAACATCCATGCTACAACTCGCTTAACCTTGGCCAACGAAGAGAAGCGCTTGATGAATGAAACAAAAAACGGAGGGGTTGTATCTACAACCTGCATCGCAACAATTCTATTTTTCAGTTCTGGGAGTTCGGTGCTGAGCGGTATCCGATCCAGACTCCAAGTGGAGACCGGAGTATAGAGGAACTTGGGCCCCGCCCACCATGAGGAAGTGTCGAGAATTTCGGTAGGAAGGAGCCCGCGAGAAGCCATATCGGCGACGTTAAGAGCGGTTGGAACATGATGCCACTGAGCGATTTCCGAACAATCCAAGATGTTGACGACTCGGTTGGCGACGTAAGTCTGGAGGCGATGCGGAGGCGTATTGAGCCAACCAAGGACCACAGTAGAGTCCGTAAACAACATAATACTTGTTATAGATAAATGGCGCACCAAAGGATGAATGGCTTTGAGCGATTGTGACAGCAAGAGGGCACCATTCAGCTCTAAGCGAGGAACTGTGACCACCTTCAGCGGAGCAACACGGGTTTTAGAATATAACAAGTTGACATCAACGGAGGATTCATCATTCGAAAAACAGCGGAGGTACAGAGCAGCAGCATAACCAAGCATGGATGCATCACAGAACCCGATAATCTGAAAATTCGGCATATCTGGTCTAGTGATGAGTCGCGGGATTTTCAGTTTATTTAGTTCAGAGAACTCCGAACTAAACTCCTTCCATCGTGCACTCAAATCCGGGGGGAGGCGTGTATCCCAGTCCAATGATCGTTCCCAAATTTCTCTAAGAAACAGCTTAGCTCTGAATATTACTGGTCCGAGCCACCCTAGTGGATCATACAGAGAGGCTATCCTCGAAAGAACTTCACGTTTTGTGAGCGCATCACCGAGCGTTTTGACATTGTAGGTGAATACATCCTTGTTGGGTTCCCATCGGAGTCCCAAAACATGAAGAGAGGAGGTTTCTCGAGACTCAAGTGAGAGCGAAGGGAGCTGATGTTCCTTAGGAATTTCCCTGAGAAGAAGGGAAGAGTTGGTTGCCCATTTGCGAAGTTGGAAACCACCCAGACCCATCAGTGTTATCAATTCGTTTTTGAGTTGCTTAGCTTCGTTCTCGGTAGACACCGAGACGCATAAATCATCCATATAACAATTTTCTAATATGGCCTTTGAAGCTAAAGGAAAACGGTCTCCTTCATCGAGCACAAGTTGCTTTAAGGTACGTTGCGCTAAGAACGGAGCGGACTTGAGCCCATAAGTCAACGTTAGAAGTTCAAAATCGATAATATCAGATTCTCTACTTTCCCGATACCATATATGCTGGTATGGCGTATCTTGAGGATGAATCCAGATTTTACGATACATCATTTTGATGTCTGTGATGAGTGCTACAGGATTGAGCCGAAACATCGTTACGAGTTCACCTATATCCTTTTGCAAAGGGGGGCCTGCAAGAAGATAATCGTTCAGGCTTTTACCCGAAGATTCACAACACGATGCGTCGAAAACTACGCGGAGAGGAGAAGTAGGAGAATCCTTTAAAATTCCAAAATGCGGTATATAATAACTTCCACGAGAAGTAGCTGGAATCATATGACCCAATTCTCTATAATCGTGCATGAACGATCGATACAATACATTGAGTTTACTATTTTTCTCAAGTCGTTTTTCTAAGTTGACCCAACGGCGTTTAGCAACCACATCTGAACCAAACAGATTATGTTCCCCATCAGGATTAAAGGGCAAGCGGACTTGGTATGAACCGTCAGGGCGCCTCGAGTGCGTAGAAACAAAATGATCCTCAGCGTAGCGGTGTAACGGGTCGTCCAGAGTGTGAGACGGAGAATGGACTTCTTCTGATCTCCAAAAACATTGCAATGTTTGATCCAGATTGGATTCACACGTTAGTAAGGAGACGTGAGGAGGTTCTACGGGGGGTGGAGGGTCGTGGACATCGCCCATAATCACCCAACCAAAGATGGTATCAAAGGCTGCGGGTTTACCTTGAATGATAGAAGATCTATCGCCGTTGAATATTTGTGTAAACAAAGAGGCCCCAAGTAAAAAGTCAACTCGACCGGGGTCACAAAACGATCTATCAGCGAGATTTAGATGAGAAAAGCGGTTGTACACTTCAGGAGACAAAGGAACTGTGGGTAGGTCAGAGCACACTCGACGAACAACAACAGCTTCTGTTGAGAGAGAAATAGACGTGCTATTACCATGTGGAGTGAGTGTACACGACACTACTCCTTTAGAAGTACCCAAATTAGAGGAGAGTGCACCGTCGATATTTGTTTCTTTACGAAACACAGGAAGAGAAAGCCTTTGAACACATTCCGCTGTAATCAAACATATTTGACTTCCGCCGTCTATTACCATTCGAACTGGTTCAAATTTACCAAATTTGTTGCGAATTAGTGCCTGAGCGGTTCCCAATAAAACATTATTATTGATTGTACGAGTAACAGATGAACCCATCAACAACGTTTGTGACCCAGGTGCTTGGGCATTAGAACGTTCGATTCCGCTGTTTACATTTGAGGAATGCGAACTGTCTGCATCACGTAACTTATCAGACGAACCAGTATATGACCTTGACTTATTATTTTGTTCACTACGATGCAACGAGGTGTGATGAGAAGCGCTCTTACAATGTGTGCATTTCCCTTTAGAAGCACAACGAAGTCGATTGTGCGATCCCAAACAACGGAAACATCTGTTATGTTTTCGCAACCACTCGTACTTATCATGTACAGATATTTTATTAAATCGCTCACAGCCATACAAGGTGTGAGAGAGACCGCAGAATGAGCATTGAGGTGGAGAAGTATTGAAGGGAAGAGTAGTGGGGGTACATGAGGGAGAATCAGAAACCCTTTCATTTACTTCCGGAGTCACCAACAAGCTTTGCGGGTTCCGACTCTGTTTTGAAGGCGCTTTATAAGACGTAACAAGGGGTTTTAAGGAATTCGAACGCCGACTCAACTCTTCTATCTTACACTGCTGTTCAATAAAATCAACTAAATCCTGAAACATGGGAACCTCATCGCCTGGTGGAAGGGAACGTTCAAATAACGTCCGCATTTGCGATGGTAGGGCCCTGAATGCACATTGAAACAAAACAAAATCTTTATGGTCATTTAGGTCAAGATTATTATAGGCGGTAGAAGTAGTGCTGAAAACATCGAGAAATGATTGAAGCTCCTTTAACGAAGTGCCGGAGAGTGGAGAAAAATTCAACATTTTATCAACATAAAATGAGGCTAGATTGCGCAAATTCCCATACCGTTGGCTGATCAGATTATACGCGACGGAGTAACTAGTATTAGAAAGATTCTGAACCAATTTCAGCGGTGAACCACGTAGGGAGCGCTTGAGATATGCCATCTTAATTACATCGGAGTACCTTCCCTCGTGAACAATAGTATTGAACATACTCCAAAAATTGTGGAACGTTTCCAAATCACCATCCCACACAGGAACTTCAATTTTCGGGAGACTCATTTCCGTTTTTGGAGGTGCCACGGGATGCATATGACCTAAAACCTCCCGTTCAATGACTTTGATTTTATAGTATAAATCGTTGAACGAAGTAGTGACTTGATCAACCTCCACCCATAATGATTTATCCACTTCCAAGTTGAGCTGCATGATTTTATCCTGGATAACTTCAAATTTATCCCTCAATCGCGATAATTCATTACAACGAGTAATAAAGGAAGAGACAGTTCCCGGTGCTACTTTTGACGAAATATCGTATATTGTTTGAACTTCGGCAAACAGTTGCTCCCGTTTCATTCGAAGGAAATCGAATTGCACAGCAACGGCCGGCGATATTTTTTGTGAGTCGTCGCTATCCATGATGCTTTGCGAGTGAGGATACAAGAAGGCAGCCAACCAGAACTAAGATGAGCAAACACCAAAACCTAACAACCAATGAAATCGAAGTGAAGGTGTGACGTATGTACAAATGAGATACTGTTACAAACGGCGGATCCGGCCCGAAACGAGACCAAGAAATTGTATGATATTTATGTGTAAATTAACTTCGTAGTGGACTGTATTTTAATTGGTTTTGATGATATGAGAATTGCGGTTCGACAGCGGGTTTACTTGTGAATTATTCTCATACGAAATAGTACTAAGGTCGCTGGTTATTAATCGCTCGGATCCACCGGGGTAGTATTTAACAATCGTACTTTTTGGGTGAAGGAACTGATGGTAGAAAAGTGTGAAAAGGTTGTAGATTAGGTTGAAAGGGGATGAAAAACTCACCGAAGTCTCGAGGCCAGATGTACTTACCCCCGGCCGGGGAACGAAGGCGGCGAAGTGTCGAAGGCTGCAGATGGTGAGGCGGTGAAGGGAGAAAATGGGAATTTTTGTAGGATAAGGAGGGTTTTGCGGTTTTCACGACTTTGATGAATCTAAGGACTCGACACAAATTCAACTCGGGGGTTCTACCGATTCTACTCGAATGAATTGAACTTGAAATTAACAACTTTGATTAAGCAAGCGGGTTGACGGGTGGCGGCAGTAACAGCTAGATGAAGACTGACTCGATGGGCCGCTATCAGCGTAGGATTACTCAGCGACATGCATCTTCATGTCACCTTTTAGAAAGTCCATTACATGTTCTTTGGCCAATACAATGGCCTTTATTTTATTAATCTTATTAATATCCTCAGTTCTGTCGAAAGTCAGCATATAAAGTGGGAGAGGCTTTTGAGTGATTTCTAATTCTCCTCTCTCATTTCTCCCTCTTTCTTTTTTTAATATGTTGGTCACGTCTATGATTTTGAGTCCTTGATTATTGAGGTCCTCAATTATTTCGCTTTTTTCACAGCTAGGGTGTAGGCCCCTGGCCATGACTTTGATTGGTCTATCCGTTTTGTCCTGGTACGTGTACCATTGTTTTTTGTCCGTACGTAGAGTGTCAGTAATAATTTTCCAGTTGTCTCTCGATTCTACGTTTATTTTCCAAACGTTGTTGTTAAGAGCAGTGACTTTGTACTGCTCTTTAGGAATGTTGGAGATTATTTCTTTAAGGGCGGAGAAGCTCCTGAGGCCCACAATATTTATTGGGGGTGGAGGGGGGGTCCTTTTTTTATTTTGCCTAGTTTCATCCAACTTGGTAGCTACCTTGCTGTTGTCAACACTAGACTTGTTGGAGGGCCCTGCTACTTCCGGCGATGACCTAGCCTTACGTTTCTTACTTGCCCTTTTCAGGATCCAATCAGTTTCTCTTTGGGTATCCTCTTCATCCGTAGTATAGGACCTTAGGACTTGGGGTTGAGTCGGCTTTGGTGCCCCTTGTTCGTCCTTCCGTGCCTTTTATTTTGGCCTTTATTTTTGCCTTTATTTTGGCTTTGTAGTAATGATATTTGATCATTCGCTTGTCCCAGGTAGTCACAAGGAAATTACAATGTCATATAATTGATTAAATGCAGAACTTACTTGAGGGTCCACACTACGCAACGGCCCAGTAAACTCACGGTGTCGCAACAATTCTTCCTTTGTTTTGGCCAAGACGACCTCAATTGTCGGCCTTCCGTCTTCTTGATCGCTCATTTCACTGCGTAAGCAATAACCATTCCCGAACACGGGTGCCTGACTCGGCACCTGTTTGTCTTTTTCGCTAAACTACTCTCAGATGTTGACTCTTCGAGCTCTCGCACAAGACTGACTGATATGAAACATGAAGAAGTAAACTTAAATTAAATGTAACTAAGACTGGTCAAGCATGGGCCACTCCATACGTTTACACGTTACACATAGTCTTTTTATAATAAAGTTGGTACGTTACCTACTGGGAGAGCATGTGTCCAAAGGGAAGGGAGGTTTATCATCTTCTTTGTACAGATCACTGATCTGTGTAGATCACACTGATCTGCATACAATATCCGGAATTGGAGAATGGGCCAACAACTGGTTAAAATAGGCGTAACTAGCTCAGTCTATAATGATGAGTGAAATCATTATTTTGCGCAATACTCGACTGTAAAAGAGATCGTCGAGGACCTCCTTGTGGGCTTGTCACTAGCCACTAGTGAATAATGTTAATGAACAATTATTACCTAATCTATAGATCAAATTATTATTGAATATTATTTATCAACGGATAAATAAATCTAAATTGTTAATGTGATGAAAAGGATGGCGGGGGGGGGGGATAATGTGTATAATAATTATTAACGTCTGTCGATCGGGAATGTGGAGCGGGACGGTGGAGAAGGTTGATGACAGGGAGCGGGGGTTGTCTCTGATGAAATAGAGGGCGATTTATTTATAGAATAAAGCACTTCATACGATATTATTGGAAGATATATTTGATTATGAAAACCGAGAGAACAACAATGAACATGGGGAGGTTACACTATAAGTGAAGAACACGTATATGCCAAACCCGCAATACAAATGTTTTGCTACAGCGAGCTAAAGAGGTTCGCTCAACTCAACACACCCCCTCGAACTATGACTAGAGAGCGATTAAGTAATAAAATAGAAACATAACATTTCCAAGAAAAACATTACAGAGTATTACGAGGCACTTAACTCATAAATCACAATTCAATTTAATAAATGAGCAAGATACATCTTAAATTTTAGGCAGGTTGCATTTTTGACAAGTTACATTTTAGATAAGTTAAATTTTAGACAAGTTACGTTTTACACAAGAAATATTTTAGACAACAAGGTAACAGCAAGCTTACGTGATGAACAAGATGAAAAAGTCTTTTAGAAAATCATCACAAAACAAACCTTCATGAACAAATCATGTGTGTAAGCCAAATCCTTCTAACATAACATTTAACTTGTTTTTCCCTAAAGGCTTGGTTAACCCATCAGCGAGCATTTGGTCAGTACTCAGAAAAGCAACATCAATGTTTTTGTTCTTTACATGATCTTTAATAAAATGATGCTTAACATCAATATGCTTCGTTCTAGCATTTATAGCATTATTCCTGGTATTTTTTACAGCTCCGGAATTATCGCAAAAAATCTTAGTAGCTCTGGATACCAAAAGTGGTTGAATCTCAGAAACGAGCTGACGAAACCAAATTACTTCTGTAACATTATCAGAGAGTGCTAAAGTTTCAGCCTCAAAAGTACTCTTAGCGACAGTCTTTTGCTTTTTAGAAAACCAAGAAATTAAACATTTTCCTACTTTCAAACATCCTCCTGAGATTGAATATCGACTGTTTACTAAATTTCCCCAATCTGCATCCGAAAAAGCAACAATTTCCTTATTACCTCGAGAAAATTCCAATTTCATGTCTTTTGTCTCTTTTAAATACCTCATAATTCTCTTAACGGCTGTCCAATGTATTTTTTGGAAATTTTTGCAGAATCTGCTAACAATACCTACAGCGTAAGTGATATCAGGGCGAGAAATCTGTGATAAATATATGAGACATCCTACTGCTTCCTGATAGGGAACAGATTCACAGAACGGTTTTGTATATTCACCTTCTTTCACAGCGAGACAGTCTATGTTGGATTCCATTGGAGTGTTTGACGGCTTGCAGTCTTGCATATTGAAACGCTGTAGAACCTTTCCGATGTAGTCGGCCTGGCTCATCCACAGCTTCCCAGCTTTATCGTCTCTTGTGATGTCCATGCCCAGACAGTGGCTTATGGGTCCCAAATCCTTCATCTCAAATTCCTCCTCCATCTTGTTGAGAATTTTCTTCTTCAGGGACTCGTCTGATGTCATTAACACGAGATCGTCGACAAAAAGGGCCAAAATGACAATATCTTTCTTGTTGATGCGGTAATAGATGCACGGATCAGCAGCACAAGGCTTCAATGAGAGTTTCTTGAGCGTAGCGTCTATTTTCGCGTACCAGCATCGACCTGACTGACGAAGGCCATACATCGATTTATGCAGACGCCAGACTTTCCCTTTTTCAAAAGGCTTAAGGAGTTCGGGTGGTGGAACGACATAAGTCTCTTCTTCCAGGTCCCCGTAGAGATATGCGGTCTTCACGTCAGCGTGAGTGACGATGAGGTTCTTTTCGACTGCGATTGATAATAGGTAGCGAAGGGATGGATATTTGACGACGGGCGAGTAGGTCTCCTGGTAATCGAGCCCCATGATCTGCGAACAGCCTCGCACAACTAGTCTCGCCTTGAATTTTTTGTTGTTGCCATCACCTTTTACCCGGTAAACCCATCTTGACGTTAGTGCACGCTTTCCTTCGGGCAAATCAACAACAGAGAAGGTCTGAGTTTTCTTCAGTGATGCAAACTCGTCATCCATGGCGTTTTTCCAATTAGCGGCATGGTTGCTCTCGATGGCCTGCTTGTAGGTGGTCGGCTCATCTGGGTCGTAGTTTCCTGCTAGAAACGTTACATGGTCTGGAAAAACCTTCGGTCTCGGCTGTCGGGATGAGCGGCGGACGTCTTCGGGCGTGGTGACGGGAGCGTCAGGCGTGAAGTCTGGATCATTAACGACGGGTTCAAGACTGAGAGATTCCTCATACTCATCATTGTCAGTTTCCTCTTCTTCTGAAGTACCATTTTCGCTTCCTTCATCGCTATCTTCTGGGGTTTGTTCAACTTCGGTGTCATTGTCTTGTGGAGACTCAAATGACTGGAGGTCAATGGTTTCTGGCTGTGACTCTTGCTGGGGGAGTCTATCTTGACTGTGATTCATGCTATGGGCAGATTCCAGGAAGATGACGTCACGGCTGATTGTGACTTTCTTTGAGATATGATCAATAAGTCTGTACCCTTTTGTATCTGGACAGTAACCAATAAAAATTAGTTTTACTGATTTTTTATCCCATTTCCTCCGCAGCTGGTCAGGCACGTGTACCATAGCTGGTGAACCAAAAACTCTCAGGTGGTCAAGATTGGGTTTTTCTCCCTCCCACAACTGATATGGGGTAATACCACCGAGTATGCGAGCTGGTGATCGGTTGATCAGATACGCCGCAGTGAGCACTGCCTCTGCCGAATATTCAGGTCCGAGCTGTGCATCAGCCATCATGCAGCGGGCTTTTTCCTGGAGAGTTCGGTTGAAACGTTCAGCGACGCCGTTTTGAAAGCTGGAGTACCGGACAGTCTTCTGGTGTTGCACACCCTTCTTTTTGAAGAAGGTTTCAATTCTGTTATTCAGGTATTCAGTGCCACGATCGGTCCGGAACTTTTTTACCTTTTTGCCCTTCTGGCACTCAACACTAGCAACATATTCCTCAATACATGGTGCCACTTGGTCTTTTGACTTGAGGATATACACAGTGACATACCTTGAGTGGTCCTCGACCAAAGTTAGAAAGTAACGACTTCCACCAATTGATTCTGTTGCAAACGGTCCGCAAACGTCGCTGTGTATCAAGGTAAGTAGCTCGTCTGTTCGTCGACCCCCAGATGGCGCTGGTAGCCGACTTTGCTTACCCATTGAACAAGGCTCACAAGGGTTTGTGAATTTGAAATTCCCTTTCATACCTGTCGAATTTTCGGCCAGGATTTCTAGTCCCTTGGTGTTCAGGTGTGCCAACCGACGATGCCACAGGTCACTAGGCTCTCCTGTAAAGAAGCAAGTGTCAGAGCCTTTTTTACCCGTTACGAGGCGGTATAATCCTCCCTCAACTGCTGCCAATGCAAATAGTTCGCCGGACTCATCATAGATTTCGCCCCCGTGTTTGTTGAACACAACAGTGAATCCCGCTTCGGTAATTTTGCTGACTGAGAGGATATTAGTGGCTGCTTGAGGAATGTACAGCATGTTGTTCACATCGATTTCAGTTGTTTCCTTGCCATTGAAAACACTGATACAGGTGGTGCCCATGGATTGGGCTGTCAACACCTGGTTGTCTACTGCTGTGATTTTCGTGTTATCAGCCTTTTTCTGTGTGAAATTCCTGCACGAGGAATTGGCAATGTGAGCTGAGGCGCAACTGTCAAGATAGTATTGACAATCCGAGCTACTGGTATTAGGGTTCAAGGAATAACATGCAATCCACGCTTTCTTGCCTCCGTCCTTTCCCTTTTCTTTGTCTTTAGGCTTATAGGAACCCTTTTGCTCTTTGGATGTCTCCTTCTCTTTCTTTTTTGCGTAACAGTTCCGAGCGAAGTGTCCAATACGAGAGCATTTTGAACACTTTGGAGGTTTATTTCGCTTGGACAGAAAAGCTGACTCACTAGATTCCGCGGGCATCCCTTCCTGGAGTAACTTCACCTTGATTGAATCACCCGTGATTTTTGTCCCACTGGATTCCAAACCCATTATCATAGGCCTGAAACTATCCGGTAACCCTGCCAAAAGGATCGCACCTACCCATTCATCCGGAACGTTGAATCGAATTTCTTTTAAATTTTGGGCGGCGGTAAGGACGTGATCACAGTATGCGCCCATGGTCGGAAAATCCGCGAGCTTCGCACCGGTCAAGGATTTCAATAAAGTGATTTTTCGCGTGAGGCCCGTGTCCTCAAACGCTGCTTTCAGAGAATCCCACGCTTCTTTTGCGTTTGTTGCTGTTCGAATATGTGAATGGTTGATTTTATCGACAGCTAGAACGATTCTCGCAAGGGCTTTCTTTACTTTGGATTCGTCTTTTTCCTTGCCTTCCACGGCGTCCCACAGGTCGTCGGCAATGAGGGCATGTTTCATGGAAAAATTCCACGAGTTCCAATTTTCCCTACCCATCAATTTTTCAATCTGACTAGTGCTAGACGTACCGGACATGATAAAATTGTTGATTTTATCAATCGTGGAGACTCGAGAATACTTCGTTGATCTATGGGAACAACGTGGTTCGGGAGCGGCTGGCGAAAAACACTTTTCACGGCAATCACTGATCGAATTTCGGCATCAAAAACTTCTCAAATCGCGCAGTTTTAACTCAAGCCCATAACCTGATGAAATAGAGGGCGATTTATTTATAGAATAAAGCACTTCATACGATATTATTGGAAGATATATTTGATTATGAAAACCGAGAGAACAACAATGAACATGGGGAGGTTACACTATAAGTGAAGAACACGTATATGCCAAACCCGCAATACAAATGTTTTGCTACAGCGAGCTAAAGAGGTTCGCTCAACTCAACAGTCTCCACCCCGCTCCACCCACCGCCACAACTGCTTAAATTTAAATTGTGGGTGAATGTGGAAGTGGGTGAGAGAGAGGAAGGCGGACAGATGTGGGTGGTTGATGAGGGGGAGGCGGGGGTTGTCTCTTAATCATCACGCTCCCACCCCCACCCCCTCGGCACCCCTCGCCGCTACTGCTTCAATTTAAATTGTGGGTGAACGTAAATGTGGAAGTGGGTGTGAAAGAGGCAAGCGAGCGGATTTGGGTGGTTGTAGAGGGAGAGGTAAAACGAGGCCTTCACAACTCCCCTCCCTGTTCGCAGTTCCAAGAACATTACGAATCCAACGTAATCTTGAAGATTTTCCAAAGAGCGCTACAACCCAGTTTTACGAAGTATTTTAAATTGAATTTGACAAAATGATCGTACCTACATTTGACGATCTCAAAGAGTTTCGATAATGAACCCTTGGAATATTCCAAGATAAAAGTTAACGGTTTATAGTGTGTGTGTGATTTGTTGACCGTCAGAAAGAATGATGTTGAGGGATGTCGAGGGTCGGTCAAATGAAATGCTACCTACTACAAATGCGTGATGCTACATCTTCTCCCCCCTTAATCAAGCTTGCTTCATCCTCCTTGATCACTCTTCGTCGTAGCTGGTCGGCGTGCTTTCTTCTTTGACTGCCCTCCACCTCGACGATGTACGACAACATCCCAGTCCGTTTCTGTATGACTCCCTCGAGAAAAGTGTGTTTCAGGGGATCCTCCACCCACACTGTGTCTCCCTCTTCGAATTCTCGGACTCTGGTTCTCTGATCGTGGTTGATCTTCTGAGAAACGAATGATGCGTCAATTTTGGCTTCCACACTAGGTTTCAGCAAGTCCAGCCTGCTGCGAATATTTCTCCCATAAAAGAGCTCGGATGGCGAACGTCCCGTGGTTTTCTGGGGTGTGATTCTGTATGAGAAAAGAAACTTTTGTAGTCGAAGATTCGCATCCTTGATTGTACTTAAAGCTTTCATTCTCGTTTTAAACGTCCTTACCTCTCTTTCAGCCAGACCATTAGTTTTCGGATGATATGGACTGGACGTAATGTGAGTGATGTTATTATCTTGACAAAATGTCTTGAACTCTGCACTTGTAAATTGTGGCCCATTATCACTAACTATTGTTTGTGGAAGACCACATCTCGCAAACAATTCTCGTAGTAAATTAATCGTTTTTCCGGCTGTAATTCTGTCCATTTGGAATACTTCTAACCATTTAGTTGCAGCATCAATCACGATAAGCCAATATTTATTCTGAAATGGCCCACAGAAATCCATATGTATTCTGGACCATGGTTCACGGGGTACTGACCATGAATACAACGGAACTTCCTGTTCAATGGGACGATTCTGTTGACACGTCCTACACGTCCGTACGTGAACCTCAATCTCTGTGTCCGTGTTTGGCCACCACACATGACATCTCGCTACCGATCGCATCCCGGTGATACCAGGGTGGCCATCATGTAGCACACTTAACACAGACTCACGCAAGGATGAGGGTATAACCAGCCGTCCATGCCACAATAAAAATTTGTCTTCATAGGAAAGCTCCAGTCGTTTTTCAAAGAAAGTATGGAGTTCCTTTGTTGGTAGCTCGCTTTTACTTTGGGGCCATCCGTATTGAATGTAGCCAATTACCTTAGACAGTATCGGGTCTTCTATGGTCAGCCTCCTCAGATGTATTCTGCTCAAGGCAATGTCGTCAAGTCTTATTTGCAGCAATCTACTTCCGTATTCCGCGCCCTCCTTCTCAGAATCTGACGGTTCTACTTCCTGCACTGGCAGTCTAGACAAAGTATCAGCAGGGATATTGTCTTTCCCTTTTTGAAACTGGATTTCGTAATCAAAAGCTGATAACGTGAGTGCCCACCGTGTGAGCCGGTTTGCCGCCAGCATAGGAATTTCGTTCTTTTCCCCAAGCAAATAAATAAGGGGTTTATGGTCTGTCCTAATAATGAAGTGCCTCCCCATCAAGTACTGTCTGAATTTGGTCACACCAAAGATTATCCCTAGTGTCTCCTTATCTAGTGTGGAATATTTATTTTCTGCCATCGAAAGTGTTCTGGATGCGTAGTATACTGGCTTCTCACTATTGTCAGGGTATCTGTGGAAAAGGACGGCCCCCACCCCCACGTCACTTGCATCTGTTGAGAGTATGAGGGGTAAAGACGAATCATAGTGAGCCAAACAATCTGCATTTAGGAGAGCATTCTTCACTTCCACTATAATCCTGTCTTCCTTTGGTGTCCATTTCCATCTAGCTCCCTTACACAGCAACTGATGGAACGGTGCACAAACAGACTGGAGGTTGGGAACAAATTTGCTGTAGTAATTTATCGAACCCAACACAGCACGAAGTTCTTTAGGATTTGTTGGATGAGGCATCTTCGTTATTGCTTCTAGGTGTTCCCGCGTTGGCTTGACACCACGTTTGTCGATCAAGTGGCCTAAGTAGTGTATCTGATCTTTGAACCACTCGCACTTGTCTATTTGCGTTCTCAGTCCCATTGTTTTCAGTCGGTGGAGCACTTGTCTTATTCTTGACACGTGCTCCTCTGTTGTTGACCCAGTAACGATGATGTCGTCTATATAGTTTGCAACCCCAGGAATCCCCGCTAGTATGGTTTCAACTGTTCTCTGAAAAAGTCCAGGGGCGAACGATACCCCAAACGGTAATTTCCTGTAACGAAAAAATCCTTTATGTGTGGCAATAACCAAGAACTTGCGGGACTCTTCTGCTACTTCCATCTATAAGTATGCGTCTCTAAGATCTATAATGGAAAATTGGGTACCACCATTCAGTTTAGCTGCTAGCTCTTCGAATGTAGGGATTTGATGATAATCCGTATGGATGCAGGGGTTTATTGTGACTTTGAAGTCGCCACATAACCTCAGTTTGCCGTTAGCCTTCATAGTAATAACCAGAGGTGAGGCCCACTCAATTGGAGTATCCGTCGTATTTACTGGTTCTATAATACCAGCGTCCACCAACCTCTCTAGCTCCTTTTCCACTGGTTCCCGTAACGCAAATGGAACGCGTCGTGGTCTGAAGATTTTTGGAACCGCATTGTCCTTCAAATGTATAACTGCTTTGTGGTTCCTAATTGTCCCTGTGCCATCTTTAAATACTGCCGAAAATTCTTTGGTCAGCAGTTGTACGTGGGCTTGGACGTTGAAGTTTGACTTTGTATCGTCACTTAGAGTCTGCCGAACTATTGCCCCAGGAGGTAACGCAATACCGAACGCCAGTGTCCAGTTCATGCCAAAGAGTGGTGTGTCACTCACCTTGGTTACTATCACTGGGAGATCGACTCGTTTGTTGAAGCCGTGGACCTCCACTGTAGCTTCTCCCAGAGTCTCAACTTTGTGGCCTGTATATGCCGTGAGATGAGGAGTTTTTCTCAAGCTCGGCGATCCGATAGCTTTCCAAACAGATTCACTAATAACTGATTTAGAGGCCCCTGAGTCAAACAGCATCTCTATTGAGACCCCATTGAGTTTTACCCTGATAAAGGCTTCGTTGCCTCTCTCAAGCTTCCGAATGAAGTCAATGGGACAATCTTCGCCCTCACTGGGCTCTCCGTCTGACATTTGCTGTTCCCGAACCTGATTCGTTTTCCAGGCCTTCCTCTTAATTACTACGTTCCCCGACTTGATACACACTCTGGTATAGTGGTCTGTCTTTTTGCACCATTTACACCGAAATCCTATAGCCGGGCATTTGCTTGGGCCTGTATGTGAATCTCCTCCACATTTGAAACAGTTCTTGCCCTGAATTAATATAATCCCTGGCACGTTCCCTTTATCTCGTTGCTTGTTACTCTTCTCAAATGTATCAAGTTGTAAAATTTTTGTTTTATAGGGCGTCGCTAACTGTATGCTTTCCTGTTGCGATTTAGCATTCTCCAAGATTTGTGTGAGAGTCTCTATATCCTCAAATCTGCTCTTTACTGACGGATATTTGCGTAGTATCTCTTGGTGCCAGCTACTATTGTTGAGACCGAACACAAATTGATCCCTGAGGCGTTCCTTCAACGTCTCCCCAAACTGACATTTGTGCGCTTGAGACCAAAGCCTAGCAATGTAATCGACGATCGTCTCCGATTCCGCCCTGCTAACTTGTGTAAACTTTAAACGTTCACACAAGGACATGTCTTTCCGACCATAGTTTTTCTCCAAGACAGCAATAAGATCATCGTAAGGAACGTCGTCAAACTCTCTAGGGTAGAAATGATCGATAAGCACCCTAAATGGCTTAGGACTAACTTTTGCTAAAAGGTAGTCCCTTTTTCTGTCCTCCTTGCAAATTTGGCACGCCCGAAGTGCATAGCTGAACCGATAAAACCAGTATTCCCACTCTTCACTATCAGCATTAAAGCTTTCAACGTCAAAATCTTTAAATTGTATGATTTTCTGCTTTGAATTGGCCTCGTCGGCCACACTACTATCGTCCTCAAACGTTTGCTTACCTTTCGTCTTCTTCCTCGTCGCCATTCTGTAAGAACTTGACACTTTTGGCAAATACTTATTTTATTATAATTATTATAAAGAATTCAACATCGTTGTATTCGTGTTTCCCCTGGTTGCTATGCAATAGGAATAGCTCACTGCAGAATGCGGCTACCTACTACAAATGCGTGATGCTACACTATTTATTATTATTTAAATCCCATCCAAATTGTTCAGGGTTTTGAGGAGGGGGGTGGGCTGCATTCAAGTTTGTCCAAAGTCTTGTAACATATTTTGCTCTTAGAGCATGGTTCCAAAGAACCTTTTCACGTGGGGGCAATGACACTTGCTCAACGCCCTTAGAAGCCTTTAATGGGCTTTTCATAGATATTTTTCCGTAGACGTCCATGAACATATGGAGGCGGAGATCGTCAACACTAGTTATCTCTTTTCGGCTATTTAACTTTACAAATGAATGCCTGAATCTCTTGGAACTCCTCATTAGTAATAATTACTAGATTACTAATAATTACTCCTCATTAGTAATAATTATTGATGCATTCTCACCAAAAGATGCAAGCGTACTTTGTAGGTTTATATATTTTTTAACAATATTAGAAGGTTTTTGCTTTCCAACTCGAAAGAAGGCA
The DNA here is from genome assembly GCA_963920205.1 of Stenodema calcarata. Taxonomy (NCBI): domain Eukaryota; kingdom Metazoa; phylum Arthropoda; class Insecta; order Hemiptera; family Miridae; genus Stenodema; species Stenodema calcarata. Next base: position 2,631,189 of record OY986051.1, read on the forward strand.
GACGTATAGTTGCAGCCAGTCAGTGCATGGAATGCAGGTAGGGACATGCAGAGCGTACCACCCAAATCTGCAGCAATTTTTCCAATATCAATGAAGCGGTGATCGTTTCGACCGACTGTTCAACGAACTGAAATACTAAGTGCTTTTCTTGACGAGTTAGGCTTGAATACGGAAAATGACGTTCATAATGAACTCAAGCGGGGCAGAATTAAACGTGACAAGGAAGCAAATTGCAAACTTTTAGCAGTGGTGACTTGGCGGTCGTTCTATAGGAGAGCGGTCACCGCTCAGCGGTGAGAACAGGACTGAAGTCTCATCCCAATCCCCATCACTCTTATCTACAAGAGAGGATGTAACGAGGTCCAAACACTAATGAATTAATTTCAGAATTCATCAGTACAACATTCTAAAGGCCAAATCATTTTAATTTGTTTGGTCATTGCAGCCTGCAGGCCTAGAAGGGATGCAGGGATCACCAGAGTCATTCAGAGGCCAAGTAGATGGGAAATGGGGTGCCGGGGAGACCACACAGCGTCCACTGCTCTACAAGAACTCACCAGACGGAGGAGCATTCCTAGCAGCACAGCCCATCCCCAAGTGCGGCGCTTTCTGCTACCTTGCTGTCATTGCTAAACCCAAAGAGTGAACCTCACGACCTTCAATAAATTGTGATGTAAAATTTCAATATTCTACTGGTTTTCTTACCACAAAGCTAAAAGTAGGGCTGTATCGCAGAATTGATTCTTGGATTCCATTGTTTAATTAATTTTAAGTTTCTGAGATTTTGACGCAATGAACTGGCCAATGCGTTGTTCATCTGCGTTGTTAATCCACTTCAAAATCAAACACCGCCATAACCCTGTATGAGGTCGACAACGATTGATGGGACGCAGCTGTTCACTCCTGGTCTGGATTTACCCCGAGATGGCTCAGACCTCAGTGGGCTCGGCCGACGGACGGGTGACGGAGGACGGGTTGGTCCCTTGAAAGAATTTGGGGAGGGTCACTGCGAACAAAACGTTACTCTGCGTCGTACCTACCTACAGTTGAGCTTTTCCATGAGTATAACCATCAACACTGGTACAACATTCAACCTATTAGGTATTAGGAAGAATTGTATGTTCGCCTTCTAGATACCAAAAAACTCTGCAAATTCTTGACACAACGGTTTATTATCTTCCTTGTGCAGATCACCCTTCTGTCTATACCAGACTGTATTGCAAATCGGCACCATACCATATTCTCACCGTACTCATTAAATTTAATTTGTATTTTTAGTGTTTACCTATGAATCTCGTTCTTTAAGAAAGAGGACGAAAGTTTGAATGGTAGCAAACACTAGAATGAAAGTTTTATTGGAAACTCAGGTAAACAAAACAAACATTTGGTAGGTAACAGTGAAACTATGTGATGATGTGTAGTGACTCGTTCACTACACTATTCCCCCTTCCCCATGGATGAAGGCTGGTTTAAGCCTGTCGATTGAGACTGTCCTGGTCCCCTCTTGCATCTGGAGCAGGAAAACCTTCTCTCCCCTCTGGACCACGCGGTATGGGCCCTCATATGGTTGTTTCAGGGAGTTTCCAAGCCCAGGCACCTTGACGAACACAAAGTCTGCTGTTCTCAAATCCTTGGGTACGTAGATGAAGGACTGCTGACACCTTGTGGCTGGCATCCGAAGCTTCCCCATCTCTACCTTCAACAGCCTCGCGTATTCTGGCGCCTGTATTGGGTTTTCAGGTGGTCCCTCATAGAAGTCCCCTGGAAGCCTTAATGGTACTCCGTACACCAAGTCGGCGGAAGAGGCACCAAAATCTTCATGAACGGTGCTCCTCAACCCGAGAAGGATTGGGGCCAAACTTTCAACCCAATTTGGGCTATTGAGGCATCTGATCCTCTCCTTCAAGGTTCTATGCCACCTTTCAAGTAGCCCATCAGCCTGCGGGTGGTATGCTGTAGTGCGAATTCTTTTGGACCCCAGCTTCTGCAACAGGCAGGCCATGAGATGGCTCTCGAATTGAGTTCCTTGGTCCGTGGTAATTGTTAAGGGAACCCCGTATCGTGGCACCCACGCATCTTTGATCAGCATTGCCACTGTCTCTGCCCTGATGTCGGAAATTGGGAATGCTTCTGGCCATCTGGAGAACCGATCAATGAACGTCAGACAGTACCGTTTTCCTCGCACTGGTGGTAGGGGCCCAACAATGTCTATGTGAATGTGGTCGAATTTTGAAGAAGTTTCGGGAAATTTTCCACAGGGGCTCCTTGTATGCCGCACGACCTTGCTCCTTTGACACTCTATGCACTCTCGCGTCCATGTTCGTATGTCCTTCCTCATCCCAGGCCATACTGCTCGCTGCTGTAGTGCTTGAAAGGAGCCCTTATATCCTGGGTGGGACAACCCATGAACCCTGTTGAACGTAGCTTGTCTGAATTGCAGGGGCAGAAATGGACGGAATCTGTTACTTCTCTCTTCCCCCCAAATGTCTTCTGTGCCACATCTCCTCTTCTCAAGGCTTAAGGAAGTTGTAACTCGATTCTCCACCAAATCCTGCAATTCCTGGTCTGTGTTCTGTGCTGCTGCCAGCTCCTGTTCGGTGATATTTCCCAGTAAAGACAATGCGGCTACTCTGGATAAGGTATCTGCAACTACATTCTGTTCCCCGGGTGTGTGTTTCAAATCAGTGCTGTACTGCGAGATAAAATTGAGGTATCGCCGCTGCAGGGGAGTTGCTTTGTCCAACTTTTGGGTAAATGCGAAGGAAAGTGGCTTATGGCCTGTCAAGATTGTGAAAGTTTGTCCTTCCAGCTCGTGCTTGAAGTACCTTACTGCCTCATACATTGCCAAAAGCTCCCTATCGTATGTACTGTACTTCATTTGGGCTGCATTAAGTTTTTTTGAAAAAAATCCCATTGGCTTCAGTCCCTTCCTGGTATTCTGTTGTAAGACTCCCCCAATGGCAGTTTCAGACGCATCCACTGCTAGTGACAAGTGTGCCTCCTCCCCAATTGGAAAAGCTAAAGTAACTGCCTTTACCAGAGACTCCTTGCACTCCTGAAACGCCCTCTTTGTCCTTTCATTCCATACGATTGGTGTTTTGTCGTTCTTTTTGTTCCCTTCAATTAATTCGAACAAAGGAATTTGTGCCTCTACCCCTCTTGGCATGAATCTCCGGTAGAAATTGACCATTCCCAAAAACCTTTTAAGCTGATCCTTAGTACCAGGCAATGGGAAGTTCATGATGGCTTCTGTCTTTCTCTGTGTAGGGCGAAACCCTTCCTTATTGACTGCATGGCCAAGAAAGCAAATCTCTGATTTACCAAAAATAGATTTTTCCTCATTTATAACTAATCCAAACTCCCTCAATCGCTGGAATACTAATCTCAAATGTTTCAAGTGCTCCTGTGGACCTGCTGAAGCCACCAGGACATCATCAAGGTATGCAAATGTGAAATTCAATCCATTCAGAACCTTATGCATAAATCGTTGGAAAGTTTGAGCTGCGTTCCGTAATCCAAATGGCATGGCGGGGAATTCGAACATGCCAAATGGAGTAGTAATAGCAGTCTTTTGGATGTCTTCCTGGGCTACTGGGATTTGGTGATATGCTTTTTTGAGATCTATTGTGGAGAAAATTGTTTTGTCATGAAGGATCTGTGAAAAATCTCTTATGTGTGGTAGCGGGTACCGATCTGGAATTGTTGCGCTGTTCAGAGCCCTGTAATCTCCACAAGGCCTCCACTCTCCGTTCTTTTTTGTCACCATGTGCAGGGGACTGGCCCAAGGGCTGTCTGATCTGCGGCAGATGTTAGATGCCAACATATCAGAAAATTCTTTCCTGGCTATGGCGAGCTTTTCCGGTGGCAGTGGTCTTGGCCTTGAAAAGACTGGGGGGCCATTCGTTTTAATTACATGCAAAATGTTATGCTTGGCAGTACCTGGCCTTTTATTGTCACTGGTTATTTCTGGAAATTCCCTCACCAGCTTTCTGAAGGGGCAGCTGTCAATTGCTCCTACCTCTCTCAAGGCAATCAGTCTCCTCCCCATCAAGTCTGGCAACAGTTTGTTTTTCCTCAAAAAATCTGCTCCGATCACGGGTTCTGTTATGTCTGCAATTGTGAAGTCCCATAGGAAAGGGACTCCACACCCTAAATCAAATTTCAACCTTTTTACGCCAAAAGTAGGAACGCAATTACCTCCAATGGTTACTATGACTCCCGTCTGCGTTTGAGTAGCTGCTTTGAGTACCACCGAAATTTCTGCCCCTGTATCAATCAAAAATACCAAATTGGATAATTTATCCTTTATGTATAAACGTGGAGTACAGCTTATTTTTGGGCCACTTCCTTGAAGCAGCCCTCCTAGGCGTTTTTTGGAAATGAACATGGAGGGGAACATCGAAATGCCCTACCCCCGAACTGTTGGTGAAACCTACACCACCATTCATCCATCCTGTTCCTAGAATTTTTCACCTTTTGCGGTTCAATTTGCGCTTTGAGGGCAGCCACCTGAGCTGACAACGTTGTGATTTGATCTTCTGCATCAAAAACGGGTCTTGGTGCTACCACCTCCTGAAGACTGGCAATGCCATGGTTGTCCCTCAGAGCTACGAGCTCATCTGCCTTGGTAGCCAAATCAGCCAAAGACTCGTTTGTTGCTGCCAGAACTGTACGGAGTGGATCTGGAAGTCGTCGCAACCAAAGACAGCGCAAGTACGCCTCAGACACAAGATCTTGTCCGATAGCCTGCATCTGGCTTAGTAGATAAGAGGGCTTGTTAACCCCAAGCTCCATGTTGGCCAATTTATCCTGTCTTTCATTTAACCCATCAGAGAATTTAAAAATCAATTCTTTCTTAAGGGCTTCATACTTATCTAGTAGAGGGGGGTTGACGACTAACCCATGTACCTGCTCTGCTACGTCCATCTCTAAAGCTCCCACGATGCAGCTGTACCTATCATCATCATCAACCATTCTAGCCGTTCTGAACAATGCCTCACATTGTGCAAACCATAGTGCTACATTTTTCTTAGCGAAATGTGGAAGTTTTGGTGGCCTAGGTCTCTCATTTTTAACCATGGGACTATCTGGTTGTCCAAATGTTTCATGTAATATCGGAGTGCCTGCCCTCCTTGAAGAACTTCCACTTACTGATTGTCTCGTTGACACTCCTCCTCCTTCCTTCTTCTGCCTTGCTTTGATTCGTAAGATTTCTCTTTGCCTTAAGGTTGACATGTTCAATCTTCAACTTCGGGGTCACCACTTTAGTGTTTACCTATGAATCTCGTTCTTTAAGAAAGAGGACGAAAGTTTGAATGGTAGCAAACACTAGAATGAAAGTTTTATTGGAAACTCAGGTAAACAAAACAAACATTTGGTAGGTAACAGTGAAACTATGTGATGATGTGTAGTGACTCGTTCACTACAGTATTATTACATAAGGTACTATTTAAACAATTTTACAAATGAGAAACCGAGTAAATATTGCAATGTGGTCTATCCCCGACTCACGGTTAAAATTTCTAGACTGTAGTTTACCGGGAAGATGAAAAAAGGTAGTTTTATTCTGGGCGTCTGGGGGTTGGGTCACATAACGGCCGTTTTCGACGCGAAAGTTGAGTGTTTTTCCTAAACCTTTGCGCGCTCACTGTGAACGAACGGCTGGTCGCACAAAAATCCAATTGGTCTTAAAAGATTCGTGATTTTTCGGGTCATTCAAAAGTGAACTAAAACTTACACGTTTCAGTTATATATTTTGAGATATGACATTGTCGAAATTTTGAATTTCGTTTTGAACCCCTTCCCCTTGACCTAGGGGTATAAAAAGTTTCGAGGACCATCGTGGGGCTGGTCCAAACCCAGAAACCAAATTTCGTAATTTTAGCTCAACGCTAACTGGGCAAAGTGCCGCGGACGGTGTACGGCGGACGGACGGATTTTGGTTTATTATCTTCGATAATGAACCATTGGAATCGCCCAAAGAAAAAAAAATTTTAACCCCCCCTCAAAATTTGTTGGTTTACGTTTCAAGATACGTAGATTCAGAAAATCGAATAAAAAAAAAATCCGTCCGTCCGCCGTCCGCGCCACTTTGTCCAGTTAGCGTTGAGTTAAAATTACGAAATTTGGTTTCTGGGTTTGGACCAGCCCCACAATGATCCTCGGAACTTTTCATAACCCTAGGTCAAGGGGAAGGGGTTCAAACGAATTTGAAAATTTTAAAATCTCATATCTCGAAAAATTCATATAGAATGTTTTTTATTTCATATTTAGATAGAGTTTGTTCCGTAGAATTTTTTAAGACCATCCGTGTACATAAGCACATTTTTAGAGGGGGTTTTCAAGGTACCACTCGGCTAGGAAGCAGATGGTCGCGATTGCTAATTTTTAAAAACCCCAGTAATAGAAACTCCAATAATATAATTTTTTGACTACCTTTATAATGTACTCTTTGAATAGTACTCGTACAGTCACAATTTCTCTTTTATTCTTCCTATCATTTTGAAGATAATTATTTGGGTGGGTAGGTGGGATTGCCTTGCAGCCACCTCCTCGTCGGTAATCCTGGATACTGGTCAGTAACCTTCCCTCTCCTCAAGAGAACTCTTTGGAGAACGATGTTTCCTGACTTGCTAAGAGCTGCATACCACTAATTATGAAGCAGTTTAGCTGTAAGGGTAGTTTGAGTTTAGTTCCTATAGTGAGTACCTAATAGGTAGGTATGCACCTAAATATTGCCCTGGTGCCCCACCAGTTTCTGAGCCCACGAGCCGCCCCTGGTGGTCAGGTCCCTTGTGGTGTCAACAACCCATCAGTGACTGGCCCATTTCCACTGATGTATCTGGATTGGAGGTTCCTGAGCTCAGGAGGACAACATTGGCGCTTGTGTTGGTAACTGCTAACCAGGAGTTTGTTGATTATGCTGGTCGACACTCATCATTTACTCGCCTTGTTCGCATTATTGCTTACATCAAGCAATTCATCAATAACTGTCGCATCCCCAAGCGCCTCAAGGCACATCGCACCATTGGGGTTGTCTCTTCGTCAGAGTTACGTCAAGCAAATCACCATTATATACGTATTTTACAACATTTGTACTTTCCTTCAGTCTTCACTGAAGCTTCCTTTAACCTTTTGCCCTTGGAGCTACGTAGACTTGATGTATTTCTTGATCCTGAAGGAATCATTCATGTTGGAGGACGTCTCGCTAACGCACCAATCTCTCCTGACCAACGGCACCCTATACTTCTACCAGCAAGGTCAAACTATACCAACCTCATTGTCAACCATCGCCATCATCTCAATCACCATGTTGGACCATCTGCTCTGTTGTCAAGCATAAGACAACAGTATTGGATTCCCAAGGCTAAGATCCTTGTAAAATACCTGAAGTCTATTTGTTTGACATGTACAAGACAGCACGAAGTACCTTCAAGCGGCCTGCCGTGAAGCTCGTGCCTTTGCATCTGGACTCCATCCATTCATAAAGCTTCATATGCATGCCTGCGGTTGTGCATTGGGGGGGGAGTATGTTCGAACTTACTTATCATTTCCAACCTGGCCATACATATTCACTCACTTTCACTCCAATCCATCTATCAATTTCCCGTTTTTCCGCACCTAACATCACAAAAACTCACTGCTACGTATTTTTCGCCTCTTTGTTCCATAACTGCATCATTTTTCTATTTGCAATAAAAACAGAAGTTGAGTGTTATCTCTTATCACCGTGGAGTAGGTTTATCACATTTGGAATACCTTCCTTCTGCTGCATCACGGATGCTATCAAGTGGATGGATCCCTAATTTACATCCATGTATTCCATTTCTGCATGATTTCTAGGCATGCACTGATTGTTTTATTTTTATAGTAATTTATTATATTGTTAAATATTATAAGGTAATTTTTTGTATAACTGCACAAGACCTTCTCGCCACTTCATCAACAGATTCCACCTGCCAGCCTCTGATCAACCCTGTGAGCCTTCTGAAAGGGCAGTTGTGGCAGACATCTTTCTGTTCTTGTTCTGTTCTGTTCCTGGAAAGGTGCCCATGTTTCCAAGAAAGTTCGTTATCCAGTATCATCAAACACACAATACTCCATCCACAACCAAAAACGGTCCTATCTCACTCAGTTTTCTGTGAAGTGTCTTTTAAAACCGCAGAAACCGGTGTGCCATTGCATTTGTTGGCTTCATGCTTATATCTTGGCTGGAACACCTCTGTGAGGTTAGCAGATATTTCTCCTACCAACTACCTACTGGACATCTACTACAATATACATCACTGGAGTTGCCACTGGACCGCTGGATTTACCACTAGACCACTGGAGTTTCCACTGGACCACTGGAGTTACCACTAGACCACTGGAGTTGTCTTGGAGCTGGACCTCTGGGAAACCACCACATGGACTACCTGAGCTTCACCAAACAGCTAAGAATAAGTCAATAATAATTGAATAATAATTCAATAATAATTGAATTCAAGAATAATTCAATTATTGTCATAAATATGTATACCAACATGGTCTAGTCTGCATAGTAACTTCTTCTAGTCATCAGAGTAACTCCTTCTAGTCAACACATCTGTATTAACTTTAGTGGCCACTTAGGGACAAAACAGCAATATAGAATTTAAGTACCTACCTACCACCCACCTGAACCACTTAGGCACTGATTCCCTTCTATCATTGTTATATTTATTGAATAAATTATTTATTAGTTGATGTTTCATCAATTCAAACTTGTGTTTCATCTGAGCACCCACAACCACATACATTACCTACCTATCTTTTTTCCTCATTTTGTTGAGGTGGTCCTTCGAGTTCTTTATCATAGTGATCTCATCTTAACAAGTAGGGTCGGACATTTACTGCAACCAAAACAGTAGGTCGAGCTTTACAGACTGTACCCTTTATAAATCTGAGTACTCTCTTCAGACTCGTCCATAGTTCTTCATTTCCTTTACTCTGATAGCGACTTAGTATATTTAACGCTATTGCCAGGTCAGGTCTGGTTCCCAAGACAGCGTACATAATTGATCCAATTAGCTGACGACATTGTTTCATCCAATTTTCATCCTTCTCCTGATTTACCATCGCGAATTTTGGATCCATTGGGAGAGCAGTTGGGCGGCAGTTTTCCATATCAAATCGTTGAAGAAGTGATCTCAGGTAAGATGTCTGGTCAATCTCGACAATACCTTCTTCCCGATTATGTCGAATTTTAAGTCCAAGATTTTCTGGTCACTTCCAAAATCCTTCATGGCGAAGCGCTGACTCAATCTTCTCTTGTAAACAATCCCCTATTCCTGTTAGATTTGTTCCCAATAGAAGAAGATCATCAACGAAGAGTAATATAAATAATTTTTGACCGCCATCAACCTTGAAATAAAGACAATAGTCACATTTGGAACGGGTGAATCCTTCTTCAATCATAAAGCTGTTGAACTTATCGTTCCAGTTTCGAGGCGACTTCTTCAAACCATAAATTGACTTTTTCAAACTCAGGACTTTGCCATCCTGCTTCATACCATCAGGTTTCTGCAAATATACCTCCTCCTTTATGTCACCATTCAGGAAAGCACTACGGACATCCATTTGATGAACGTGTAGATCAAGTTGAGCAGCTAAAGCTAACAAAATTCTTACCGTCACCAATTTTGCTACTGGTGCAAAAATTTCAGATAAGTCAAATTCGTCGGTTTGCTGAAAGCCTTTAGCGACAAGGCGAGCCTTGTATTCACCAAACGAGTCATTTTGTTTTACACGAAAGACCCACTTGCATTCTGTTGTGTCCGCCATGTCATACCATGTAATATAAAACTAGAGAAAGAATAAGATAACCGGAGAGTGGAAGAAGAACCTTCCAGTGAAAAAAGATAGTTCGTTTACAACCAAGTGCACCGTCTATTTCGTTCCCCTCAATCTTCAAAGAATTCAACATCTTCAACGAAGAATTACATTTACATACACTACAGCTGGCGCAGTCAGTAATAGAACCTTTCGGTCCTTCACGGTTTCCGGGTTTTTCGCGTTTTTGCTCCATCCTACATACGTACCACCATGCCTAATCCCCCGGCAAGTTCTGACGTATCCACGGCGGATTTACAACGGATGATCGCTGAACTGGTTCAGGTCGTTACTTTACAGCAGGCTACTCAGCAAAGCACTGGGAGTGGTGCTCGTGGGATTTCTGGTATTTCCTTCGAGAGGTTCAATGAGGAGGTTGAAGATTTTGATACCTACATGGAGCGACTTACTGCATTTTTTTCGGTCCAAGGGGTACCAGAAGATCGTAAGGTCTCTTGTTTTGTATCTCTAATTGGACCTAAACTGTTTACACTTCTCAAGAACTTGTTACATCCTATGAAATACAGTGAGAAATCGTTCGATGAGCTCAAGGTACTCTTACAACAACACCTAAATCCAACTCCACTGATTATACCCTCGCGTCATGCATTTTTAAACCGCAAGCAGCATGAAGGTGAGTCACTCGCCGCATATGTGGCTGAATTACGAAGACTGTCACTACCCTGTAAGTATTCGGCAAATATGCTCAATACTATGTTGAGGGACGTATTTGTAAGTGGCTTACGATCGAAAACCATTTTAGATCGATTGTTTGAGAACGATGATATCACGTTTGACAGAACGCTTGAAGTCGCTTTTGCAATTGAAAAAGCGACGTCGGGCGCGAATGAAATTTTGCATAGCGAGGAGCCAAACAAAATTCACAAAGTTGCTTTACGAAGTAACTCAAACGTTACACGTCAGAGGCGTCCCGACCAGCAAAATAATCAAAACAAAGGACAATACAGTAAGTCCCAAAATAGCAAAGGGTTACGCTGCCTACGATGCGGGAAAGTAAATCATACTGCTCGAACTTGCAGAGCAAAAAACTTATTCTGCGAGTATTGCAAAACTCGTAATCATGTGGAGTCTGTGTGCTTTAGGAAAAAAACGGATCGCGACGTTAAAGAAGTTAACGAAAATGACGACGGCGATGATTCTACAGAATCAGACGTTCTTCCTCTATATGCGGTGTACAAAAATAACAGGGTGCCTCCCATGGTCGTGCCTGTTAGGATCAATGGAAAATTGATACCCCTAGAGGTCGATACAGGGGCCGCCGCTACGATAATTAATCAAGAAGTTTTCAAAACTATTCCGAGCTTACAGAGTGGGAAGCTACACCCTACAACTACGTCATTCAAAAGCTATAATCAACAAATAATCAAGCCGCTTGGTGAAGCCATTGTACAGGTCTCTTACAAATCAAGTAGAAAAAACCTACGATTATTTGTCATGGACGGCAATTATTCTAGCATCATGGGCCGGGAATGGATTAATGCTCTAGATATATTACCTATTCCCGTAAACCAACTCTCTAACAGTAATAAATCTCTGGATAATTTACTTAGTGAGTACACTCAATTGTTTGAAAAACAAGTTAACGCTGTCCAAAATTATACGTATTCGGTGGAATTGGTAAATAATGCTACGCCTGTGTTCAAGCGCGCTCGCCCTGTACCATTCACGCTACTCCCTGGAGTTGAAAAAGAATTACAGCGCATGGAAAATGACGGGATCATTACAAAAACTACAATTTCGGACTGGGCCACGCCCATCGTCCCCGTTCGTAAGCCAAACGGTGACATCCGTATCTGCGCTGACTACTCAGGTACAGTTAATCCGCAGATAAAAGTACCACATCACCCGTTCCCTAGTTTTGAGGAGGTGTCAGCAAAACTCAACGGGGGCCAAGCATTTTCCACATGCGACATTACTACTGCCTTCTTACACCTACCTGTGTGTGCTAAATCATCAAAAGTGCTTACTATCAATACGCACAAAGGATTATACCATGTCAACCGTCTGTTGTTCGGTTGTAGTTCTGCACCTGCCATTTGGCAAAGATATATTGAAAGCATCCTCAAGGATCTCCCTGGAGTTGTTGTCGTACACGATGACATCATAATAACAGGTAAAACGAGAATTGAACATCTAGTACGCCTAGAGAGTCTATTTCAGCGACTTGTACAACACGGAATTCGCCTTAACCCCGCAAAATGTAAATTTCTACAAGAGGAAGTGAAGTTCCTCGGTCATATAATTTGCAGTGAGGGTGTCAAAAAAACAACAGAGCGTATTGACGCGGTACTCAAATGCAAGATACCGACATCTGTCAAAGAAGTGCAATCATTTATGGGTATGGTGAACTTTTACGCAAAATTTGCGAAGAATCTCTCGACTTTGGCTGAGCCACTCTACCAGCTCACCCGATCGGACGTCCCATTCGACTGGAACGACGAACATCAACGCAGTTTTGAAAATATCAAAGCAGAAATTTCCTCAGACAAAATTCTGATGCACTACGACCCGAAGTTGCCGTTGGTCCTTTCAGTTGACGCCTCTCCAGTAGGCTTAGGGGCGGTTCTGTCTCACCGAATTGGAAAGATAGAACGTCCTATCTCATTCGCCTCAAGAACTCTTAACTCGAGCGAAAGAAATTACTCACAAATCGATAAGGAGGCAACTGCTATCCGCTGGGGAGTGGGAAAATATTTCAATTACCTGTTTGGTCGGAAATTCATTTTGGTTACAGACCACAAACCCCTATTCCATATCTTTGGACGAACAAAACGGAGCAATTTACCATCACACACACTTACTCGTCTACTTCATTACGCCATTTACTTACAAATGTTTGAATTTGAGATCGAATATCGAAAATCAGAGCATCACGGAAACGCTGATTTCCTATCACGACTCCCCCAAACCTCTCAACAATTAGACGATACATCTTCAAAATATGATGATATTGCGATCTTCCACCTGGAACAGCTGAGTATGCTACCTATTCTACCAAGGGATGTGAAGAAAGCTACTTTGGAGGACGAGGAGACACGAGACATCTATGAAAAGCTGCGAATAGGTACCTCAATTGGACCTAATTCAACACAATTTTCGTTACAAGGAGGATGCATTTTCAATGGAATTCGTGTGTATATCCCGAAGTCACTCAGACATACAATCCTACAGGATTTACATGAAGGTCATCCTGGAATGGTAAAGATGAAAGCCCTGGCGAGGTCAGTGGTATATTGGCCAAAAATCGACCAGGACATCGAAATGGCCTGTAAAAATTGTTCGGATTGTGTCCGTATACAACGCCAACCTACGAAAGTTGACAGACACTTCTGGGAATACCCAGCTCACCCATGGGAAAGGGTTCACTGCGATTTCGCCGGACCTTTCATGGGACACTATTTCTTCCTGGTTGTGGATGCTCATTCGAAATGGTTGGAAACCTTCATTGTAAGGTCAACAGCTTCGAAAGATGCAATCAACGTTCTCGAGTCACTCTTTGCTCGCTACGGACTTCCGAGAGTGTTGGTTTCAGACAACGGCACAGCCTTTACTAGCCAGGAATTCAAGAAATTTATGACGATTCATGCGATTAAGCACATAACTACTGCGCCTTTCCATCCGGCGTCGAATGGTCAGGCAGAACGATACGTTTCCACTTTGAAACAAGCCCTTAGGGCTATGAAAAATAACGAGGGTGGACTTCAACATCGCTTAAATGTATTTTTGATGAATTATAGGCGCACGCCTAACGTCACCACGGGAGAATCTCCGGCGAAACTCTTCATGCAACGGGAAATTCGCACGAAAATTGATATTCTCAAGCCGGACCCCATCCGAGACGTCGTGGATCGACTCAGAGGAAACAAAGTTTCCTTTTTAGAGAGAAAATTTGGCGAGGGAGAAGTGGTGGCTGTCCGAGACTACCGATCACCAGACCGGAAATGGATTTTCGGAAAAGTAGTGAATAGAGACGGGAATCTACAATACACAGTTTCAGTGGACGGTCAACTGTGGAGAAGACATTTGGAACAAATGAAAGCTTGTGGTCTACTCGTACGGAATGAAGTGATGGCACCGCCGCATCCGGTATTACTCCCATTGACGAATAAAGAAGTGAAGGAGTCACCGCCACAGTCAGAAAGGCTAAATGAATCCGGGGTACAACGCCAAGAAGATGCACAGCGTTCATCACCTCGCAAATCAATGCCAACCTCGCCGCAGATTGCATCGAAGAAGTCGCTTCCACGAAATTCCACTGCTCCGATTCCTGAACCTGAAGGTACTGACGTACCCAACCAAAACACGGCGGAACCGAGTAAACTACGCCGTTCCGCTAGAGAAAGGAGACTACCGCAGCGATTCAGGTCGAAAAATGATTAATTATTGACCTCTTGGACTCTAAATTCATTTCAGTACTCTTCCATTCGATAGAAGCTACTAACGTTATTTTAATTTTTCAAAAAAAAAAAACTATTCAGTATATTAATTCGCCTGCTGGTTTGTCATGATAAGGTTATCAATGAGAAGTGTAAACATTGGTCGTTTGTGATAAATGATAAGGAATTTTTCAAGAGGAAGATGATGTTGTGTCCGCCATGTCATACCATGTAATATAAAACTAGAGAAAGAATAAGATAACCGGAGAGTGGAAGAAGAACCTTCCAGTGAAAAAAGATAGTTCGTTTACAACCAAGTGCACCAAGGAGTCTATAATACTATTATAGGTATTATAGACTCCTTGAAGTGCACCGTCTATTTCGTAGGGATGCATATCGAATCGATAAATATCGATATAGTTGAATGCTTTCGATATTGAATATCGATATATCGCCAAAAATATATCGATATATGCAAATATCGAATGATCTATCGAGCAGAGAGCGATTTTTTTCACTCCGTTCCATAATTTTGCTTTGAATTGGGCTCAGGTGTTAAATATCCCAGAAAAAAGGGTCGCACTAGTTCTTTCCCGGTAAAAACTTTGTATTGCAAGAGAGGAAACAATTTTTTGGTAAGTAAAACGTTTATTTACGCTAAAACATGGCACATTGATACCAAGTCAAATAGGAACCAAATACCTTCGGTAAGTATCATGTCTCTAAGACCAGGACAAGGGTAAATCCGTCTAAAATCTTTATACCTACTACTAAACCTAGTATTGATAATGTAGAGCCACTAAGATTCATAATATTCACTACAAATAATAGTTAAATTACAGAAAAAATAAAAATCACTTCCTTGTTTCAGGTTTTGCTACATATTCACTACAAATAATAGGTAAATTTCAATAAAAATAAACATCACTTGCTTGTTTCTGATTAACAGAAGGTACTTCTTAACTTACATTAGCAAACAGCCTTTGGTAATTATGAGGTCACATGAACAAAACTAGGACTAGTTAGACTAGTAAGTCTTAGCAATCTTTCTGTTCCAGGTTCCCAGTCAATGACGTACGGACTCCCACACCGCCTCGCTGACTTTAGACAGGAAAACTCTTTGCTTCAAATGAAGAGGGGTGAGCCTGTTTCCGTCATCGTCGAGTATTCGCCCCGTCAAAGAAAACAGGCGTTCGGAGGGTACTGACGTCGCAACAATAGGAAGGTACTTCATGGCCAATTTATGGACATGTGGGTACTCATGTTTGATAGTATCCCACACTTTCAATGGGTTGGCCTCCCTAGGCGCCGGAGGTCTTGCCAAATATGCCCGTACCTCAGTGTGAGCTCTACCTGCTAAATCATCTGTAATTCCAGAAGCATAGGAGGAGGTGATCAAGGCGTCGTGGCTGTCCCACAGGGAATTCCCTCCGGCTCCGGGTGCGGGTGCCTGGGCAGCGGCGCTAGCAGCAACTGCAGCCTCCGCGGCTCTCTGTTCCGCCACCTGTGCCTGGCCTCGGAGCTCGTGCCTCACAAACTCTTCAATTTTGGAGACGGTGTTGGCTACTGCAATTGGATTCTCAAAGTAAATTTTCAAGAACCGCGGATCCATCATAGTGGCGAGGGCCAGTGGCATGTTGAACTCCACGTTTCTGAAGCGGCGGTCCAGCTCAGCAAGCAAGAACTTCTGAAGAGCCTGCGCAGTAGAATCTCCCTCAGGAATTTGTATTTCCGCCATTTTCTAGGAAAGATAAAAATAAAATGATATTAGGAAATGTGCTTGATTTGTTGGCAATTAAACGGTTGAGATTGGGTCAGTGAAGGCAAAAAACACAGGGTAAGAAAAGACACCTCCTTTAGGACCGGTATTTGAACCCACAGCCGGTATGTGGGGGCGTATTCCGACTGAGGAAGTCAACCTGAGCCCAAATATCCCCAAACTATTTTCGTCTGGGGTTCAAATACCGGATTCAGATATTTTTTCTTACCCTGTTCTTTTTTTACCCTAACTGACCGTACAGAACCAAACGTACCCTTCTCAGAAGATGGACCATTGGGATGACCTTACTCGATGTTGTCACCTTCTCAGCTGACATCTCAGTAGTAGCTTGACTGAAGGGGAACAGAAGGTCCCTGACAATCCTCAGCGTGGCCATCTCGGAGCTTGTGAGCATCACTAGATCAGGAAACTTCAACGATGCTAGCGTAACAACTTCGCTCATCTCCAAGAAGCGCTTACACATGTTGTAGCTAGAGTTCCAACGAGTTGCGACTTCTTGGATAAGGCGCAGAAATGTGCCTTCTGAAAGCCCTCGATCCCGCTGAATCCGTCTAAGCTCGTCAGAGAAATTATTACTGGTGTGGGAAAACGTGACTATCCTTTTCACCTTTCCTATAAGCTCGGGCACTCCGGGAACGTGCGCCCCGTTCTCCTTCTTATCTCTCACGTAGCCAATTGCGGCTTTGGGTATAAGGTTTAAAGTATGATCAAAGCAGCAAAGTAATCTGTCATCTCCAAAAGCCTTTTTCACTGCTAGTTTGATATTTTCGGCGTTGTCAGTGACCACCATGCTGACCTTGCCGTTTTCGATGCCCCATTCATTGCAGAACTCTTGCATTTTCTGGGGTAAATAATCAGTCGTGTGGGACTCTGTTAAATGAGTGACGCCCAGAATGACAGTATCCATCTCATCGCCCACAGGGTAATGTACAGTTACACCCAAGAATGAATTGTTGGTGTTTCTATCCGTCCAGTTGTCCGCGGTGAGGGACACAGCCGGAATCTTGGAAATAGCATCCCGCACTACACCAGACAAGACTTCATACTTGGTCTCCATTCTGTTTGTGAGAGTGGTGCGCGATGGTGGCTTCCAAAGAGGAACGGTTTTCTTCGCAAAGTACTGGAAACCGTTCTTGGTGGGAGTGGACAAGCATAAGTTATCCTTCATTGTCATGTACAATAATGCATCATCGATTGAAGACGAGCGAGATCCACCATCTGAAAATGACAAGAAATAATCAAAGGCGAGGTTGGTCGTAATATACACGTCATTTGATCAAGACGCGATCTTTTTTAAACGCGGCAAAATACCTACCCTCAAATGACTTAGCACGGGCGAAAGTGCTCTCGAGAGTGGGCTGCTGAGTGGGCTGCGCCGTCGTCCTCGCTTGCTTCGCTGGGGGAGGGGGCGTGGTCGCTGTTGCCTGGCCCTGCAAATGGGTAGTTACGCATCGTTATATCAAAATCCTTCAAACGGAATCCAAAAGGGTGAGTGAGGGTTATTAAAAGTACACGGTGCGAAAAAACAAAACACCATCTGGGGGGAGCCAGTATTTGAACCCCAGACCAAAATGTGAGGGGACATTTTTGTGCTCAGGCTGACTTCCTGAGTCGAAATATGTCCCCACAAACACATACCGACCCTCACTCACCCTGCTCTCTGTAATGTACCATCGGTGCAAAAAGTTTCGAGCCGTAAATACTCCACGCCAAAGACAGCCTCCACCACTGAACTCCCAAACGACCCTCGCGCATGGGGTATCTTCAGCTCTAAACTTTTCACACTGATAGTACTACCGTTCTCAAATATTTTGACGTCGAATTACTCGATGCGTGAAGGTTACTTTGGTGCAAAGTAATTGGCTATCTCTCGAACGGGCAGTGTTTCCGCGACCGAACTTTTTTACCTACACGATAAAAACGAAACCTGGGATTCCCAGTAGTAGATAGGGAAACGCTACTTCAATCCCAGGCTCCGTTTTTACAGTGTTGAGCTTTAACGAGCTTTGATCACCCTATCCCGGAAAGAGATTAAAATAGAATGTGCCACTGTGTTGTGGAAATGCGAAGATGGATAGAGACGGAGCAATAGTGACAAAGATGTTAACAGAGCTAATCACAAAATTGGCAATCTCTAAATAAATAGTAATATGATATTGGCAATTTGTAACTGCAATTGTTGGCAATAATTTCAACAAGTAGTAATACCTTTTGTTCGGGTTATTAATGCTAATGCTTACTTGATCCAACCTGTACAATGTCGCTAAATTTATACTTACGTCAGGATTGTCGACTCTCTCTTCGTCTTCGCTACCCTCACGTAGATCCACGTCACCTCGACTGGCCTCAACCTGGTTACTTCTTGTAATTTGGTGGCTGTTCTTTAAATGGGACCACAAATTGGACGTATTTTTGGATGTACTGTAAATCTTGTTGCACCTCTTGCACTGTGCTTTGCAGTCTTTTCGGGGGCCAACTCTATCCCAATACTTCCAAACCTCGCTTTTGGCCGGAGCCATTGTGCGCTTGCGTATTTGAAATATATTTCGTCTCGCGCTACGCGAAATAAAACAAAAACGGGTGCCGCTGGCGGGGAGGGCGGGGAGACGAGGTGAGGTAGCTCGCCAGCGCCATCTGCCGGAGGGGGAACAAACCGACACCGCCAGCCTGCTTGCCAGCCAGCGCCGAGCGCCGCCGGCAGCAATCCCGCGTGAGAGCTCGCTTGGCGCAGACGAATTTCAAACATTTTCAACGATTTCTCCACAATTTTGAAGTAGGTATCGATATATCGCATAACGTATATCGATATTTCCAAGTATCGTGGATTGAAACTATCGATGTAAAAATATCGGTATATTGCAAACAAAGTATCGATAGTCCGATATATTGATACAGTATCGTGCATCCCTACTATTTCGTTCCCCTCAATCTTCAAATAATTCAACATCTTCAACGAAGAATTACATTTACATACACTACACATTCAATCGGAGATTTCCCTGCTGATAGGTCTGTTTCTTCCCACGTTCCATTCTCTACCAGTGAATCAAGCTCCCTTTTGATCGCCTTCATCCAGTGATCCTTCTTGCTGCTTCTGATAGCCTCATCGTATGTAGTTGGTTCTTCCAATCCAGTTACTACAAAACATTCACTGTCATCATAGCGAGCCGGTTTCTTCATCTTACTTCTGTCTCGAAGATCATGCTGACCATTTGAACCAGTGAACAAGGGAACTGGTGGTACAGGCTCCCTCCCATCTTCAAATCCCTCAAAATCGCTGGTGGTTGAGAAACTATCCTCGTAATCAGACAATTGATTAGCAGCAATTTGGTTGTTTTCAGCTTCTACTACTTCATCGTCATCTTCAAATACAAATAAATTTTCATAATTTAGCACATTTTCATTTGGATCATCTTGGGGGTTTCCTTCAACAAACTCAATATTTCGAGAAATTTCGATTTTTCTCTCATCAGGAAAGCATACACGCATTCACAGTTCCGCCTTACAGTTCTCCTCATACCCCAAAAAAATTCCAGGCTTTGATTTAGGATCCCATTTTGTTCTCTTTGCATCAGGTGTATGGGTATAAACCTTCGAACCAAACACATTGAAGTTGGTCAATATTGGTGCTTGTTCGGACCATAGTTCTATGGGTGACTTATCAGCAACTGTGCTAGTACCTGTGCGGTTTAAGATATATACAGCTGTGTTTACTGCTTCTGCCCAATAGCGTTTGTCCAACTTGGAAGACAGTAATAATGTACGAGCAGCCTCTACCACAGTTCTCATCTCTCTTTCGATCCTACCATTTTGCTCAGGGCAGTAGGGTGCTGACCTCTGATGCCTGATTCCTGCTTGCTCAAGCATGTTTCTTATTTCAATATTATTTATCTCAGTGCCATTATCAGAGCGTATCATTTTTACTTTCTTTCCAGTATCCATCTCAGCCAAAGCAAGAAAATTTTAAAGTTTACTGGGAACTTCAGACTTTGACTTTAGCATATGGCACACTTTGAAATGCGAAAAATCGTCCTTGAACAATAAAAAATAACGAGACCCTCCAAAGCTTTCAACCTCCATAGGTCCACACATGTCGACATGTACTAGTTGACATACTTCTTCCGATTTTGTGTTACTTAACTTGAATGGCAACCTGTGTTGTTTACCAAGCAGGCACGATTCACAGCTTACATCGCCAGTGTCTCGATATTCAATTCCGAATTTAGATAGTACACCTTTAACTTGCCTCATATTCTGATGGGCTAGTTTTTTATGCCATAGCATCAACGATTCATTTACACATGAAAACGCAGATTCTTGTTCCACTGTCATATTTACAGTGAAAACAGAATTGTGAGCTGATGCTTCTGCAATAAGAGTGACACGATCATTTTTAATTAACTTACACTCATTTGATTTGCCTACCATGGTATATCCCTTTTCTAAGGCTCGAGCCACTGAGAACAAATTTACTTTCAATTTAGGTACATGCAACACGTTTTGCATTACGCTGTGAATTATGTCACCATCTACAACTGCTTTAACATTGATGTCTCCGATACCACCAACTTCCAACAACGAACCATCGCCAATTTTTACATTTTTGTCACACGTTTTGTATTTACAAAAATACTCACGATGTGACGTCATATGCTCTGATGCTGCAGAATCCAAATACCACGACTCGGAGTCTTTGAGAGAGCCATCATAGAGTGCCAAACTTACGTAGGTATGCATTTTTGAATTGCTTTTCATTCCCTTCTGTCTTGCCTTGGTGGGTCTCCTTAATTTCTCCCTTGCCTTTATTGGCTTCTTTATTCAATCTAATCCTGCAATACCTTATGAAATGTCCTGGCTTTGTTATCCGACTTAATCTTATCACCGAATTTAGGAATTATTCTTATATACTTTCCATACAGGTGAACGGCAAAGGTGAAATAATTTCAACGAATTTGAAATAATTATTGTATTAATTCGTCATACAGGTGAACGGCAAACTTGGACACCTCCTTAAGAGTTTCATAGTTACTCCCGCCGTTTACCCGCACTTGCTTGTGAATGGGAAACGTAATTCCACCTAAACCCAATGAATATTCAGAGGATAGGGATTGATGGATATAACAAGGGCGAAACATTGCGCAGAAATGAAAGTGTAGGAGCGTACACACTATTTTCAACGTCAAAACGTGGACTTGTGTTAATTTTCTATTCTTTGTTACCCACCTTAATCTTATCACCGAATTTAGGAATTATTCTTATATACTTTTCATACAGGTGAACGGCAAAGGTGAAATTGTATTAATTCGTCATACAGGTGAACGGCAAACTTGGACACCTCCTTAAGAGTTTCATAGTTACTCCCGCCGTTTACCCGCACTTGCTTGTGAATGGGAAACGTAATTCCACCTAAACCCAATGAATATTCAGAGGATAGGGATTGATGGATATAACAAGGGCGAAACATTGCGCAGAAATGAAAGTGTAGAGATCGTACACACTATTTTCAACGTCAAAACGTGGACTTGTGTTAATTTTCTATTCTTTGTTACCCACCTTAATCTTATCACCGAATTTAGGAATTATTCTTATATACTTTTCATACAGGTGAACGGCAAAGGTGAAATTGTATTAATTCGTCATACAGGTGAACGGCAAACTTGGACACCTCCTTAAGAGTTTCATAGTTACTCCCGCCGTTTACCCGCACTTGCTTGTGAATGGGAAACGTAATTCCACCTAAACCCAATGAATATTCAGAGGATAGGGATTGATGGCTATAACAAGGGCGAAATATTGCGCAGAAATGAAAGTGTAGAGATCGTGCGTCATAGGCTCTGACGTAATAGTTGGCCTTCAGCCAGCCGTCTGACGTCATAGGCTCGTGCGTCATAGGCTCTGACGTACTAGTTGGCCTTCAGCCAGCCGTCTGACGTCATACGCTCGTGCGTCATAGGCTGTGACATACAGGTGAAAGGCAAAATTGGACACCTCCCCCCGTTTACCCGCACTTGCTTGTGAATGGGAAACGTAATTCCACCTAAACCCAATGAATATTCAGTACACACTATTTTCAACGTCAAAACGTGGGATTGTGTTAATTTTCTATTCTTTGTTACCCACCTTAATCTTATCACCGAATTTAGGAATTATTCTTATATACTTTCCATCCAGGTGACGGCAAAGGTGAAATTGTATTAATTCGTCATACAGGTAAACGGCAAACTTGGACACCTCCTTAAGAGTTTCATAGTTACTCCCGCCGTTTACCCGCACTTGCTTGTGAATGGGAAACGTAATTCCACCTAAACCCAATGAATATTCAGAGGATAGGGATTGATGGCTATAACAAGGGCGAAATATTGCGCAGAAATGAAAGTGTAGAGATCGTGCGTCATAGGCTCTGACGTAATAAATGGCCTTCAGCCAGCCGTCTGACGTCATACGCTCGTGCGTCATAGGCTCTGACGTACTAGTTGGCCTTCAGCCAGCCGTCTGGCTTCATACGCTCGTGCGTCATAGGCTGTGACATACAGGTGAAAGGCAAAATTGGACACCTCCCGCCGTTTACCCGCACTTGCTTGTGAATGGGAAACGTAATTCCACCTAAACCCAATGAATATTCAGTACACACTATTTTCAACGTCAAAACGTGGGATTGTGTTAATTTTCTATTCTTTGTTACCCACCTTAATCTTATCACCGAATTTAGGAATTATTCTTATATACTTTCCATACAGGTGACGGCAAAGGTGAAATTGTATTAATTCGTCATACAGGTGAACGGCAAACTTGGACACCTCCTTAAGAGTTTCATAGTTACTCCCGCCGTTTACCCGCACTTGCTTGTGAATGGGAAACGTAATTCCACCTAAACCCAATGAATATTCAGAGGATAGGGATTGATGGATATAACAAGGGCGAAATATTGCGCAGAAATGAAAGTGTAGAGATCGTACACACTATTTTCAACGTCAAAACGTGGACTTGTGTTAATTTTCTATTATTTGTTACCCACCTTAATCTTATCACCGAATTTAGGAATTATTCTTATATACTTTCCATACAGGTGAACGGCAAAGGTGAAATTGTATAAATTCGTCATACAGGTGAACGGCAAACTGGGACACCTCCTTAAGAGTTTCATAGTTACTCCCGCCGTTTACCCGCACTTGCTTGTGAATGGGAAACGTAATTCCACCTAAACCCAATGAATATTCAGAGGATAGGGATTGATGGCTATAACAAGGGCGAAATATTGCGCAGAAATGAAAGTGTAGAGATCGTGCGTCATAGGCTCTGACGTAATAGTTGGCCTTCAGCCAGCCGTCTGACGTCATAGGCTCGTGCGTCATAGGCTCTGACGTACTAGTTGGCCTTCAGCCAGCCGTCTGACGTTATACGCTCGTGCGTCATAGGCTGTGACATACAGGTGAAAGGCAAAATTGGACACCTCCCCCCGTTTACCCGCACTTGCTTGTGAATGAGAAACGTAATTCCACCTAAACCCAATGAATATTCAGTACACACTATTTTCAACGTCAAAACGTGGGATTGTGTTAATTTTCTATTCTTTGTTACCCACCTTAATCTTATCACCGAATTTAGGAATTATTCTTATATACTTTCCATCCAGGTGACGGCAAAGGTGAAATTGTATTAATTCGTCATACAGGTAAACGGCAAACTTGGACACCTCCTTAAGAGTTTCATAGTTACTCCCGCCGTTTACCCGCACTTGCTTGTGAATGGGAAACGTAATTCCACCTAAACCCAATGAATATTCAGAGGATAGGGATTGATGGATATAACAAGGGCGAAATATTGCGCAGAAATGAAAGTGTAGAGATCGCACACACTATTTTCAACGTCAAAACGTGGACTTGTGTTAATTTTCTATTCTTTGTTACCCACCTCAACTTTTTTTTCTTTTCACGATGTATTTGAGTCGACAATTGCTCTTCTTGAAGGTCCATTCGAACTCAAATCACTGAGGCTCAGCCTCACTCAGCCTCCCTGAGCTCCATGAGCTCCCTGAGGCTCAGCGTCACTCAGCCTCCCTGAGGCTCAGCCTCACTGAGGCTCCCTGAGGCTCGCTGAGGATAATCCTCACTGTGGCTCGCTGAGGCTCAGCCTCACTGAGGCTCCCCGAGGCTCAGCCTCACTCAGCCTCCCTGAGCTCACTGAGGCTCCTTGAGACTCAGCCTCCCCCATTTCACACTCCTTCACCTCACACTCCTTCACCTAACCCAAAAATGAACACAGGTGAAGGAGTGTGAACCCAGGTGAAGAAGTGTGAATCATAGTCATTATATTACTGTTTCCCATGTAGTTTACTCGAACCAAGAATGAATAGTTCACCATTGAAGAATATAATGAATTTTTGGCATTTACCTAATGTTATTGAGCTCCTACTTAGACTCAAGGAGCATTTGTGTGGAGAGCATGTCTGTATGAATGAAGAGTTTCATAGTTACTCCCGCCGTTTACGCGCACTTGCTTGTGTATGGGAAACGTAATTCCACCTAAACCCAATGATTATTGAGAGGATAGGGATTGATGGATATAACAAGGGCGAAATATTGCGCAGAAATGAAAGTGTAGGGATCGTACACACTATTTTCAACGTCAAAACGTGGACTTGTGTCAATTCTCTATTCTTTGTTACCCACCTTAATCCTATCACCGAATTTAGGAATTATTCTTATATACTTTCCATACAGGTGAACGGCAAAGGTGAAATTGTATTAATTCGTCATACAGGTGAACGGCAAACTTGGACACCTCCTTAAGAGTTTCATAGTTACTCCCGCCGTTTACCCGCACTTGCTTGTGAATGGGAAACGTAATTCCACCTAAACCCAATGAATATTCAGAGGATAGGGATTGATGGATATAACAAGGGCGAAATATTGCGCAGAAATGAAAGTGTAGAGATCGTACACACTATTTTCAACGTCAAAACGTGGACTTGTTTTAATTTTCTATTCTTTGTTACCCACCTCAACTTTTTTTTCTTTTCACGATGTATTTGAGTCGACAATTGCTCTTCTTGAAGGTCCATTTGAACTCATATATTTGAACTTATATACTTTCCATACAGGTGAACGGCAAAGGTGAAATTGTATTAATTCGTCATACAGGTGAACGGCAAACTTGGACACCTCCTTAAGAGTTTCATAGTTACTCCCGCCGTTTACCCGCACTTGCTTGTGAATGGGAAACGTAATTCCACCTAAACCCAATGAATATTAAGAGGATAGGGATTGATGGATATAACAAGGGCGAAATATTGCGCAGAAATGAAAGTGTAGAGATCGTACGCACTATTTTCAACGTCAAAACGTGGACTTGTTTTAATTTTCTATTCTTTGTTACCCACCTCAACTTTTTTTTCTTTTCACGATGTATTTGAGTCGAATAGTGCTCTTCTTGAAGGTCCATTCGAACTCAAATCACTGAGGCTCAGCCTCACTCAGCCTCCCTGAGCTCCCTGAGGCTCAGCCTCACTCAGCCTCCCTGAGGCTCGCTGAGGCTCAGCCTCATTGAGGCTCCCCGAGGCTCAGCCTCACTCAGCCTCACTGAGGCTCCCCGAGGCTCAGCCTCACTCAGCCTCCCTGAGCTCACTGAGGCTCCTTGAGACTCAGCCTCCCCTATTTCACACTCCTTCACCTCACACTCCTTCACCTAATCCAAAAATGAACATAGGTGAAGGAGTGTGAACCCAGGTGAAGAAGTGTGAATCATAGTCATTATATTACTGTTTCCCATGTAGTTTACCCGAACCAAGAATGAATAGTTCACCATTGAAGAATATAATGAATTTTTGGCATTTACCTAATGTTATTGAGCTCCTACTTAGACTCAAGGAGCATTTGTGAGGGGAGCATGTCTGTATGAATGAAGAGTTTCATAGTTACTCCCGCCGTTTACCCGCACTTGCTTGTGAATGGGAAACGTAATTCCACCGAAACCCAATGAATATTGAGAGGATAGGGATTGATGGATATAACAAGGGCGAAATATTGCGCAGAAATGAAAGTGTAGAAATCGTGCGTCATAGGCTCTGACGTAATAGTTGGCCTTCAGCCAGCCGTCTGACGTCATACGCTCGTGCGTCATAGGCTCTGACGTACTAGTTGGCCATCAGCCAGCCGTCTGACGTCATACGCTCGTGCGTCATAGGCTGTGACATACAGGAGAAAGGCAAAATTGGACACCTCCCGCCGTTTACCCGCACTTGCTTGTGTATGGGAAACGTAATTCCACCTAAACCCAATGAATATTCAGTACACACTATTTTCGTACACACTATTTTCAACGTCAAAACGTGGACTTGTGTCAATTTTCTATTCTTTGTTACCCACCTTAATCTTATCACCGAATTTAGGAATTATTCTTATATACTTTCCATACAGGTTTTTTTTTTTTTTTTTTTTTTCCTTTAAAACATTCTTTATTACACCAAGTTTACAACTTATTAGCAATTTAATTTTGATCTTATTTACTACGTGTAGCAATCGAAACAAGATACAGAACTTGTTAATTGTTGAGTCAGATAACTGTTGAACTATTCATTACTTCACATTCACTGTGTTAGTTCGTGAGGCTTCCTTCTTTTCAATCTTCTCAGTAGGTCACTTACATCCAGCAAATGGACAGCTTCGATGTTGACATGACCCCTTAGTCGCTCTTGGTGGGCGATGGCAATTTTCTTGATAGTTTCATCGATAGATTCCACCTCTAGATCATGGTGAAGTCTATCATTCTGAATGTACCAGGGTGCATTAACTATGCTCCTGAGCACACTGTTTTGAAAGAGCTGAATAATTTTCCGATTGCTCTGAGCTGTGCAGCCCCACAGCTGCGCTCCATAAGTCCATACTGGTTTTAGGACTTGGTTGTACAGGGTTAGTTTATTTTGCACAGACAGTTTTGATCGCCTGCCCATTAACCACGACATTTTTCTGAGTTTAAGAGTCAGTTCGGTTTTTTTCTTCTTTACGTGCGATTTCCATCGCAGCTTCGCATCTAACGTCATCCCAAGATATTTCGCTTCGTTAGCGTAAGGGATGACTTTGCCATTGAGGTAAGCGGGCAAGTAGCTGATTTTGCGGTTCGTGAAATTAACGTGGACCGACTTTGCCTCATTCATCCGTATTCTCCATTTAGCAGTCCATTTTTGGATTTGTGTAATAGATTGGTTGAGCTTGCTCATAGAAGCGTCAATGCTCTCCCCCACAGCTAACACTGCGGTATCATCTGCAAAAGTGGCGGTTGTATTACTACTGATTTCAGGTAGGTCACTGGTGAAGAGTAGGTACAGGAGTGGGCCAAGTACACTACCCTGAGGTACACCAGCACCAATTGGTTTAGGTTCGGAGTAGGCGTCATCAAGTTTAACGCGGAAGTAGCGGTCAGTAAGGTATGACTCTAACCTTTCCATACAGGTGAACGGCAAAGGTGAAATTGTATTAATTCGTCATACAGGTGAACGGCAAACTTGGACACCTCCTTAAGAGTTTCATAGTTACTCCCGCCGTTTACCGGCACTTGCTTGTGAATGGGAAACGTAATTCCCCCCAAACCCAATGAATATTGAGAGGATAGGGATTGATGGATATAACAAGGGCGAAATATTGCGCAGAAATGAAAGTGTAGAGATCGTACACACTATTTTCAACGTCAAAACGTGGACTTGTGTTAATTTTCTATTCTTTGTTACCCACCTTAATCTTATCACCGAATTTAGGAATTATTCTTATATACTTTCCATACAGGTGAACGGCAAAGGTGAAATTGTATTAATTCGTCATACAGGTGAACGGCAAACTTGGACACCTCCTTAAGAGTTTCATAGTTACTCCCGCCGTTTACCCGCACTTGCTTGTGAATGGGAAACGTAATTCCACCTAAACCCAATGAATATCCAGAGGATTGGGATTGATGGATATAACAAGGGCGAAATATTGCGCAGAAATGAAAGTGTAGAGATCGTACGCACTATTTTCAACGTCAAAACGTGGACTTGTTTTAATTTTCTATTCTTTGTTACCCACCTCAACTTTTTTTTCTTTTCACGATGTATTTGAGTCGACAATTGCTCTTCTTGAAGGTCCATTTGAACTCAAATCACTGAGGCTCAGCCTCACTCAGCCTCCCTGAGCTCCATGAGCTCCCTGAGGCTCAGCCTCACTCAGCCTTCCTGAGGCTCAGCCTCACTGAGGCTTCCTGAGGCTAAGCCTCACTGTGGCTCGCTGAGACTCAGCCTCACTGAGGCTCCCCGAGGCTCAGCCTCACTCAGCCTCCCTGAGCTCACTGAGGGTCCTTGAGACTCAGCCTCCCCCATTTCACACTCCTTCACCTCACACTCCTTCACCTAGCCCAAAAATGAACATAGGTGAAGGAGTGTGAACCCAGGTGAAGAAGTGTGAATCATAGTCATTATATTACTGTTTCCCATGTAGTTTACCCGAACCAAGAATGAATAGTTCACCATTGAAGAATATAATGAATTTTTTGCATTTACCTAATGTTATTGAGCTCCTACTTAGACTCAAGGAGCATTTGTGTGGAGAGCATGTCTGTATGAATGAAGAGTTTCATAGTTACTCCCGCCGTTTACCCGCACTTGCTTGTGAATGGGAAACGTAATTCCACCTAAACCCAATGAATATTGAGAGGATAGGGATTGATGGATATAACAAGGGCGAAATATTGCGCAGAACTGAAAGTGTAGAGATCGTACACACTATTTTCAACGTCAAAACGTGGACTTGTGTCAATTTTCTATTCTTTGTTACCCACCTTAATCTTATCACCGAATTTAGGAATTATTCTTATATACTTTCCATACAGGTGAACGGCAAAGGTGAAATTGTATTAACTCGTCATACAGGTGAACGGCAAACTTGGACACCTCCTTAAGAGTTTCATAGTTACTCCCGCCGTTTACCCGCACTTGCTTGTGAATGGGAAACGTAATTCCACCCAAACCCAATGAATATTGAGAGGATAGGGATTGATGGATATAACAAGGGCGAAATATTGCGCAGAAATGAAAGTGTAGAGATCGTACACACTATTTTCAACGTCAAAACGTGGACTTGTGTTAATTTTCTATTCTTTGTTGACCACCTCAACTTTTTTTTCTTTTCACGATGTATTTGAGTCGAATAGTGCTCTTCTTGAAGGTCCATTCGAACTCAAATCACTGAGGCTCAGCCTCACTCAGCCTCCCTGAGCTCCATGAGCTCCCTGAGGCTCAGCCTCACTCAGCCTCCCTGAGGCTCGCTGAGGCTCAGCCTCACTGAGGCTCCCCGAGGCTCAGCCTCACTCAGCCTCACTGAGGCTCCCCGAGGCTCAGCCTCACTCAGCCTCCCTGAGCTCACTGAGGCTCCTTGAGACTCAGCCTCCCCTATTTCACACTCCTTCACCTCACACTCCTTCACCTAATCCAAAAATGAACATAGGTGAAGGAGTGTGAACCCAGGTGAAGAAGTGTGAATCATAGTCATTATATTACTGTTTCCCATGTAGTTTACCCGAACCAAGAATGAATAGTTCACCATTGAAGAATATAATGAATTTTTGGCATTTACCTAATGTTATTGAGCTCCTACTTAGACTCAAGGAGCATTTGTGAGGGGAGCATGTCTGTATGAATGAAGAGTTTCATAGTTACTCCCGCCGTTTACCCGCACTTGCTTGTGAATGGGAAACGTAATTCCACCGAAACCCAATGAATATTGAGAGGATAGGGATTGATGGATATAACAAGGGCGAAATATTGCGCAGAAATGAAAGTGTAGAAATCGTGCGTCATAGGCTCTGACGTAATAGTTGGCCTTCAGCCAGCCGTCTGACGTCATACGCTCGTGCGTCATAGGCTCTGACGTACTAGTTGGCCATCAGCCAGCCGTCTGACGTCATACGCTCGTGCGTCATAGGCTGTGACATACAGGAGAAAGGCAAAATTGGACACCTCCCGCCGTTTACCCGCACTTGCTTGTGAATGGGAAACGTAATTCCACCTAAACCCAATGAATATTCAGTACACACTATTTTCGTACACACTATTTTCAACGTCAAAACGTGGACTTGTGTCAATTTTCTATTCTTTGTTACCCACCTTAATCTTATCACCGAATTTAGGAATTATTCTTATATACTTTCCATACAGGTGAACGGCAAAGGTGAAATTGTATTAATTCGTCATACAGGTGAACGGCAAACTTGGACACCTCCTTAAGAGTTTCATAGTTACTCCCGCCGTTTACCCGCAGTTGCTTGTGAATGGGAAACGTAATTCCCCCCAAACCCAATGAATATTGAGAGGATAGGGATTGATGGATATAACAAGGGCGAAATATTGCGCAGAAATGAAAGTGTAGAGATCGTACACACTATTTTCAACGTCAAAACGTGGACTTGTGTCAATTTTCTACTTGGACACCTCCTTAAGAGTTTCATAGTTACTCCCGCCGTTTACCCGCACTTGCTTGTGAATGGGAAACGTAATTCCACCTAAATCCAATGAATATTCAGAGGATGGGGATTGATGGATATAACAAGGGCGAAATATTGCGCAGAAATGAAAGTGTAGAGATCGTACACACTATTTTCAACGTCAAAACGTGGACTTGTGTTAATTTTCTATTCTTTGTTACCCACCTCAACTTTTTTTTCTTTTCACGATGTATTTGAGTCGACAATTGCTCTTCTTGAAGGTCCATTCGAACTCAAATCACTGAGGCTCAGCCTCACTCAGCCTCCCTGAGCTCCATGAGCTCCCTGAGGCTCAGCCTCACTCAGCCTCCCTGAGGCTCGCTGAGGCTAAGCCTCACTATGGCTCGCTGAGGCTCAGCCTCATTGAGGCTCCCCGAGGCTCAGCCTCACTCAGCCTCCCTGAGCTCACTGAGGCTCCTTGAGACTCAGCCTCCCCCATTTCACACTCCTTCACCTCACACTCCTTCACCTAACCCAAAAATGAACATAGGTGAAGGAGTGTGAACCCAGGTGAAGAAGTGTGAATCATAGTCATTATATTACTGTTTCCCATGTAGTTAACCCGAACCAAGAATGAATAGTTCACCATTGAAGAATATAATGAATTTTTGGCATTTACCTAATGTTATTGAGCTCCTACTTAGACTCAAGGAGCATTTGTGTGGAGAGCATGTCTGTATGAATGAAGAGTTTCATAGTTACTCCCGCCGTTTACCCGCACTTGCTTGTGAATGGGAAACGTAATTCCACCTAAACCCAATGAATATTGAGAGGATAGGGATTGATGGATATAACAAGGGCGAAATATTGCGCAGAACTGAAAGTGTAGAGATCGTACACACTATTTTCAACGTCAAAACGTGGACTTGTGTCAATTTTCTATTCTTTGTTACCCACCTTAATCTTATCACCGAATTTAGGAATTATTCTTATATACTTTCCATACAGGTGAACGGCAAAGGTGAAATTGTATTAACTCGTCATACAGGTGAACGGCAAACTTGGACACCTCCTTAAGAGTTTCATAGTTACTCCCGCCGTTTACCCGCACTTGCTTGTGAATGGGAAACGTAATTCCACCCAAACCCAATGAATATTGAGAGGATAGGGATTGATGGATATAACAAGGGCGAAATATTGCGCAGAAATGAAAGTGTAGAGATTGTACACACTATTTTCAACGTCAAAACGTGGACTTGTGTTAATTTTCTATTCTTTGTTGACCACCTCAACTTTTTTTTCTTTTCACGATGTATTTGAGTCGAATAGTGCTCTTCTTGAAGGTCCATTCGAACTCAAATCACTGAGGCTCAGCCTCACTCAGCCTCCCTGAGCTCCATGAGCTCCCTGAGGCTCAGCCTCACTCAGCCTCCCTGAGGCTCGCTGAGGCTCAGCCTCACTGAGGCTCCCCGAGGCTCAGCCTCACTCAGCCTCCCTGAGCTCACTGAGGCTCCTTGAGACTCAGCCTCCCCTATTTCACACTCCTTCACCTCACACTCCTTCACCTAACCCAAAAATGAACATAGGTGAAGGAGTGTGAACCCAGGTGAAGAAGTGTGAATCATAGTCATTATATTACTGTTTCCCATGTAGTTTACCCGAACCAAGAATGAATAGTTCACCATTGAAGAATATAATGAATTTTTGGCATTTACCTAATGTTATTGAGCTCCTACTTAGACTCAAGGAGCATTTGTGTGGGGAGCATGTCTGTATGAATGAAGAGTTTCATAGTTACTCCCGCCGTTTACCCGCACTTGCTTGTGAATGGGAAACGTAATTCCACCGAAACCCAATGAATATTGAGAGGATAGGGATTGATGGATATAACAAGGGCGAAATATTGCGCAGAAATGAAAGTGTAGAAATCGTGCGTCATAGGCTCTGACGTAATAGTTGGCCTTCAGCCAGCCGTCTACGTCATACGCTCGTGCGTCATAGGCTCTGACGTACTAGTTGGCCATCAGCCAGCCATCTGACGTCATACGCTCGTGCGTCATAGGCTGTGACATACAGGAGAAAGGCAAAATTGGACACCTCCCGCCGTTTACCCGCACTTGCTTGTGAATGGGAAACGTAATTCCACCTAAACCCAATGAATATTCAGTACACACTATTTTCGTACACACTATTTTCAACGTCAAAACGTGGACGTGTGTCAATTTTCTATTCTTTGTTACCCACCTTAATCTTATCACCGAATTTAGGAATTATTCTTATATACTTTCCATACAGGTGAACGGCAAAGGTGAAATTGTATTAATTCGTCATACAGGTGAACGGCAAACTTGGACACCTCCTTAAGAGTTTCATAGTTACTCCCGCCGTTTACCCGCAGTTGCTTGTGAATGGGAAACGTAATTCCCCCCAAACCCAATGAATATTGAGAGGATAGGGATTGATGGATATAACAAGGGCGAAATATTGCGCAGAAATGAAAGTGTAGAGATCGTACACACTATTTTCAACGTCAAAACGTGGACTTGTGTTAATTTTCTATTCTTTGTTACCCACCTTAATCTTATCACCGAATTTAGGAATTATTCTTATATACTTTCCATACAGGTGAACGGCAAAGGTGAAATTGTATTAATTCGTCATACAGGTGAACGGCAAACTTGGACACCTCCTTAAGAGTTTCATAGTTACTCCCGCCGTTTACCCGCACTTGCTTGTGAATGGGAAACGTAATTCCACCTAAACCCAATGAATATCCAGAGGATTGGGATTGATGGATATAACAAGGGCGAAATATTGCGCAGAAATGAAAGTGTAGAGATCGTACGCACTATTTTCAACGTCAAAACGTGGACTTGTTTCAATTTTCTATTCTTTGTTACCCACCTCAACTTTTTTTTCTTTTCACGATGTATTTGAGTCGACAATTGCTCTTCTTGAAGGTCCATTTGAACTCAAATCACTGAGGCTCAGCCTCACTCTGCCTCCCTGAGCTCCATGAGCTCCCTGAGGCTCAGCCTCACTCAGCCTTCCTGAGGCTCAGCCTCACTGAGGCTCCCTGAGGCTAAGCCTCACTGTGGCTCGCTGAGACTCAGCCTCACTGAGGCTCCCCGAGGCTCAGCCTCACTCAGCCTCCCTGAGCTCACTGAGGGTCCTTGAGACTCAGCCTCCCCCATTTCACACTCCTTCACCTCACACTCCTTCACCTAACCCAAAAATGAACATAGGTGAAGGAGTGTGAACCCAGGTGAAGAAGTGTGAATCATAGTCATTATATTACTGTTTCCCATGTAGTTAACCCGAACCAAGAATGAATAGTTCACCATTGAAGAATATAATGAATTTTTGGCATTTAACTAATGTTATTGAGCTCCTACTTAGACTCAAGGAGCATTTGTGTGGAGAGCATGTCTGTATGAATGAAGAGTTTCATAGTTACTCCCGCCGTTTACCCGCACTTGCTTGTGAATGGGAAACGTAATTCCACCTAAACCCAATGAATATTGAGAGGATAGGGATTGATGGATATAACAAGGGCGAAATATTGCGCAGAACTGAAAGTGTAGAGATCGTACACACTATTTTCAACGTCAAAACGTGGACTTGTGTCAATTTTCTATTCTTTGTTACCCACCTTAATCTTATCACCGAATTTAGGAATTATTCTTATATACTTTCCATACAGGTGAACGGCAAAGGTGAAATTGTATTAACTCGTCATACAGGTGAACGGCAAACTTGGACACCTCCTTAAGAGTTTCATAGTTACTCCCGCCGTTTACCCGCACTTGCTTGTGAATGGGAAACGTAATTCCACCCAAACCCAATGAATATTGAGAGGATAGGGATTGATGGATATAACAAGGGCGAAATATTGCGCAGAAATGAAAGTGTAGAGATCGTACACACTATTTTCAACGTCAAAACGTGGACTTGTGTTAATTTTCTATTCTTTGTTGACCACCTCAACTTTTTTTTCTTTTCACGATGTATTTGAGTCGAATAGTGCTCTTCTTGAAGGTCCATTCGAACTCAAATCACTGAGGCTCAGCCTCACTCAGCCTCCCTGAGCTCCATGAGCTCCCTGAGGCTCAGCCTCACTCAGCCTCCCTGAGGCTCGCTGAGGCTCAGCCTCACTGAGGCTCCCCGAGGCTCAGCCTCACTCAGCCTCCCTGAGCTCACTGAGGCTCCTTGAGACTCAGCCTCCCCTATTTCACACTCCTTCACCTCACACTCCTTCACCTAACCCAAAAATGAACATAGGTGAAGGAGTGTGAACCCAGGTGAAGAAGTGTGAATCATAGTCATTATATTACTGTTTCCCATGTAGTTTACCCGAACCAAGAATGAATAGTTCACCATTGAAGAATATAATGAATTTTTGGCATTTACCTAATGTTATTGAGCTCCTACTTAGACTCAAGGAGCATTTGTGTGGGGAGCATGTCTGTATGAATGAAGAGTTTCATAGTTACTCCCGCCGTTTACCCGCACTTGCTTGTGAATGGGAAACGTAATTCCACCGAAACCCAATGAATATTGAGAGGATAGGGATTGATGGATATAACAAGGGCGAAATATTGCGCAGAAATGAAAGTGTAGAAATCGTGCGTCATAGGCTCTGACGTAATAGTTGGCCTTCAGCCAGCCGTCTACGTCATACGCTCGTGCGTCATAGGCTCTGACGTACTAGTTGGCCATCAGCCAGCCATCTGACGTCATACGCTCGTGCGTCATAGGCTGTGACATACAGGAGAAAGGCAAAATTGGACACCTCCCGCCGTTTACCCGCACTTGCTTGTGAATGGGAAACGTAATTCCACCTAAACCCAATGAATATTCAGTACACACTATTTTCGTACACACTATTTTCAACGTCAAAACGTGGACGTGTGTCAATTTTCTATTCTTTGTTACCCACCTTAATCTTATCACCGAATTTAGGAATTATTCTTATATACTTTCCATACAGGTGAACGGCAAAGGTGAAATTGTATTAATTCGTCATACAGGTGAACGGCAAACTTGGACACCTCCTTAAGAGTTTCATAGTTACTCCCGCCGTTTACCCGCAGTTGCTTGTGAATGGGAAACGTAATTCCCCCCAAACCCAATGAATATTGAGAGGATAGGGATTGATGGATATAACAAGGGCGAAATATTGCGCAGAAATGAAAGTGTAGAGATCGTACACACTATTTTCAACGTCAAAACGTGGACTTGTGTTAATTTTCTATTCTTTGTTACCCACCTTAATCTTATCACCGAATTTAGGAATTATTCTTATATACTTTCCATACAGGTGAACGGCAAAGGTGAAATTGTATTAATTCGTCATACAGGTGAACGGCAAACTTGGACACCTCCTTAAGAGTTTCATAGTTACTCCCGCCGTTTACCCGCACTTGCTTGTGAATGGGAAACGTAATTCCACCTAAACCCAATGAATATCCAGAGGATTGGGATTGATGGATATAACAAGGGCGAAATATTGCGCAGAAATGAAAGTGTAGAGATCGTACGCACTATTTTCAACGTCAAAACGTGGACTTGTTTCAATTTTCTATTCTTTGTTACCCACCTCAACTTTTTTTTCTTTTCACGATGTATTTGAGTCGACAATTGCTCTTCTTGAAGGTCCATTTGAACTCAAATCACTGAGGCTCAGCCTCACTCTGCCTCCCTGAGCTCCATGAGCTCCCTGAGGCTCAGCCTCACTCAGCCTTCCTGAGGCTCAGCCTCACTGAGGCTCCCTGAGGCTAAGCCTCACTGTGGCTCGCTGAGACTCAGCCTCACTGAGGCTCCCCGAGGCTCAGCCTCACTCAGCCTCCCTGAGCTCACTGAGGGTCCTTGAGACTCAGCCTCCCCCATTTCACACTCCTTCACCTCACACTCCTTCACCTAACCCAAAAATGAACATAGGTGAAGGAGTGTGAACCCAGGTGAAGAAGTGTGAATCATAGTCATTATATTACTGTTTCCCATGTAGTTTACCCGAACCAAGAATGAATAGTTCACCATTGAAGAATATAATGAATTTTTGGCATTTACGTAATGTTATTGTGCTCCTACTTAGACTCAAGGAGCATTTGTGTGGAGAGCATGTCTGTATGAATGAAGAGTTTCATAGTTACTCCCGCCGTTTACCCGCACTTGCTTGTGAATGGGAAACGTAATTCCACCTAAACCCAATGAATATTGAGAGGATAGGGATTGATGGATATAACAAGGGCGACATATTGCGCAGAAATGAAAGTGTAGAGATCGTACACACTATTTTCAACGTCAAAACGTGGACTTGTGTTAATTTTCTATTCTTTGTTACCCACCTTAATCTTATCACCGAATTTAGGAATTATTCTTATATACTTTCCATACGGGTGAACGGCAAAGGTGAAATTGTATTAATTCGTCATACAGGTGAACGGCAAACTTGGACACCTCCTTAAGAGTTTCATAGTTACTCCCGCCGTTTACCCGCACTTGCTTGTGAATGGGAAACGTAATTCCACCTAAACCTAATGAATATTGAGAGGATAGGGATTGATGGATATAACAAGGGCGAAATATTGCACAGAAATGAAAGTGTAGAGATCGTACACACTATTTTCAACGTCAAAACGTGGACTTGTGTCAATTTTCTACTTGGACACCTCCTTAAGAGTTTCATAGTTACTCCCGCCGTTTACCCGCACTTGCTTGTGAATGGGAAACGTAATTCCACCTAAATCCAATGAATATTCAGAGGATAGGGATTGATGGATATAACAAGGGCGAAATATTGCGCAGAAATGAAAGTGTAGAGATCGTACACACTATTTTCAACGTCAAAACGTGGACTTGTGTTAATTTTCTATTCTTTGTTACCCACCTCAACTTTTTTTTTCTTTTCACGATGTATTTGAGTCGACAATTGCTCTTCTTGAAGGTCCATTCGAACTCAAATCACTGAGGCTCAGCCTCACTCAGCCTCCCTGAGCTCCATGAGCTCCCTGAGGCTCAGCCTCACTCAGCCTCCCTGAGGCTCGCTGAGGCTAAGCCTCACTATGGCTCGCTGAGGCTCAGCCTCATTGAGGCTCCCCGAGGCTCAGCCTCACTCAGCCTCCCTGAGCTCACTGAGGCTCCTTGAGACTCAGCCTCCCCCATTTCACACTCCTTCACCTCACACTCCTTCACCTAACCCAAAAATGAACATAGGTGAAGGAGTGTGAACCCAGGTGAAGAAGTGTGAATCATAGTCATTATATTACTGTTTCCCATGTAGTTAACCCGAACCAAGAATGAATAGTTCACCATTGAAGAATATAATGAATTTTTGGCATTTACCTAATGTTATTGAGCTCCTACTTAGACTCAAGGAGCATTTGTGTGGAGAGCATGTCTGTATGAATGAAGAGTTTCATAGTTACTCCCGCCGTTTACCCGCACTTGCTTGTGAATGGGAAACGTAATTCCACCTAAACCCAATGAATATTCGGAGGATAGGGATTGATGGATATAACAAGGGCGAAATATTGCGCAGAAATGAAAGGGTAGAGATCGTACACACTATTTTCAACGTCAAAACGTGGACTTGTGTTAATTTTCTATTCTTTGTTACCCACCTCAACTTTTTTCTCTTTTCACGATGTATTTGATTCGACAATTGCTTTTCTTGAAGGTCCATTCCAACTCAAATCACTGAGGCTCAGCCTCACTCAGCCTCCCTGAGCTCCATGAGCTCCCTGCGGCTCAGCCTCACTCAGCCTCCCTGAGGCTCAGCCTCACTGAGGCTCCCTGAGGCTCGCTGAGGCTAAGCCTCACTGTGGCTCGCTGAGGCTCAGTCTCACTGAGGCTCCCCGAGGCTCAGCCTCACTCAGCCTCCCTGAGCTCACTGAGGCTCCTTGAGACTCAGCCTCCCCCATTTCACACTCCTTCACCTCACACTCCTTCACCTAACCCAAAAATGAACATAGGTGAAGGAGTGTGAACCCAGGTGAAGAAGTGTGAATCATAGTCATTATATTACTGTTTCCCATGTAGTTAACCCGAACCAAGAATGAATAGTTCACCATTGAAGAATATAATGAATTTTTGGCATTTACCTAATGTTATTGAGCTCCTACTTAGACTCAAGGAGCATTTGTGTGGAGAGCATGTCTGTATGAATGAAGAGTTTCATAGTTACTCCCGCCGTTTACCCGCACTTGCTTGTGAATGGGAAACGTAATTCCACCTAAACCCAATGAATATTCAGTACACACTATTTTCGTACACACTATTTTCAACGTCAAAACGTGGACTTGTGTTAATTTTCTATTCTTTGTTACCCACCTTAATCTTATCACCGAATTTAGGATTTATTCTTATATACTTTCCATACAGGTGACGGCAAAGGTGAAATTGTATTAATTCGTCATACAGGTGAACGGCAAACTTGGACACCTCCTTAAGAGTTTCATAGTTACTCCCGCCGTTTACCCGCACTTGCTTGTGAATGGGAAACGTAATTCCACCTAAACCCAATGAATATTGAGAGGATAGGGATTGATGGATATAACAAGGGCGAAATATTGCGCAGAAATGAAAGTGTAGAGATCGTACACACTATTTTCAACGTCAAAACGTGGACTTGTGTTAATTTTCTATTCTTTGTTACCCACCTTAATCTTATCACCGAATTTAGGAATTATTCTTATATACTTTCCATACAGGTGAACGGCAAAGGTGAAATTGTATTAATTCGTCATACAGGTGAACGGCAAACTTGGACACCTCCTTAAGAGTTTCATAGTTACTCCCGCCGTTTACCCGCACTTGCTTGTGAATGGGAAACGTAATTCCACCTAAATCCAATGAATATTCAGAGGATAGGGATTGATGGATATAACAAGGGCGAAATATTGCGCAGAAATGAAAGTGCACAGATCGTACACACTATTTTCAACGTCAAAACGTGGACTTGTGTTAATTTTCTATTCTTTGTTACCCACCTCAACTTTTTTTTCTTTTCACGATGTATTTGAGTCGACAATTGCTCTTCTTGAAGGTCCATTCGAACTCAAATCACTGAGGCTCAGCCTCACTCAGCCTCCCTGAGCTCCATGAGCTCCCTGAGGCTCAGCCTCACTCAGCCTCCCTGAGGCTCGCTGAGGCTAAGCCTCACTATGGCTCGCTGAGGCTCAGCCTCATTGAGGCTCCCCGAGGCTCAGCCTCACTCAGCCTCCCTGAGCTCACTGAGGCTCCTTGAGACTCAGCCTCCCCCATTTCACACTCCTTCACCTCACACTCCTTCACCTAACCCAAAAATGAACATAGGTGAAGGAGTGTGAACCCAGGTGAAGAAGTGTGAATCATAGTCATTATATTACTGTTTCCCATGTAGTTAACCCGAACCAAGAATGAATAGTTCACCATTGAAGAATATAATGAATTTTTGGCATTTACCTAATGTTATTGAGCTCCTACTTAGACTCAAGGAGCATTTGTGTGGAGAGCATGTCTGTATGAATGAAGAGTTTCATAGTTACTCCCGCCATTTACCCGCACTTGCTTGTGAATGGGAAACGTAATTCCACCTAAACCCAATGAATATTCAGAGGATAGGGATTGATGGATATAACAAGGGCGAAATATTGCGCAGAAATGAAAGGGTAGAGATCGTACACACTATTTTCAACGTCAAAACGTGGACTTGTGTTAATTTTCTATTCTTTGTTACCCACCTCAACTTTTTTCTCTTTTCACGATGTATTTGATTCGACAATTGCTTTTCTTGAAGGTCCATTCCAACTCAAATCACTGAGGCTCAGCCTCACTCAGCCTCCCTGAGCTCCATGAGCTCCCTGAGGCTCAGCCTCTTTCAGCCTCCCTGAGGCTCCCTGAGGCTCGCTGAGGCTAAGCCTCACTGTGGCTCGCTGAGGCTCAGTCTCACTGAGGCTCCCCGAGGCTCAGCCTCACTCAGCCTCCCTGAGCTCACTGAGGCTCCTTGAGACTCAGCCTCCCCCATTTCACACTCCTTCACCTCACACTCCTTCACCTAACCCAAAAATGAACATAGGTGAAGGAGTGTGAACCCAGGTGAAGAAGTGTGAATCATAGTCATTATATTACTGTTTCCCATGTAGTTTACCCGAACCAAGAATGAATAGTTCACCATTGAAGAATATAATGAATTTTTGGCATTTACCTAATGTTATTGAGCTCCTACTTAGACTCAAGGAGCATTTGTGTGGAGAGCATGTCTGTATGAATGAAGAGTTTCATAGTTACTCCCGCCGTTTACCCGCACTTGCTTGTGAATGGGAAACGTAATTCCACCTAAACCCAATGAATATTGAGAGGATAGGGATTGATGGATATAACAAGGGCGAAATATTGCGCAGAAATGAAAGTGTAGAGATCGTACACACTATTTTCAACGTCAAAACGTGGACTTGTGTTAATTTTCTATTCTTTGTTACCCACCTCAACTGTTTTCTCTTTTCACGATGTATTTGAGTCGAAAATTGCTCTTCTTGAAGGTCCATTCGAACTCAAATCACTGAGGCTCAGCCTCACTCAGCCTCCCTGAGCTCCATGAGCTCCCTGAGGCTCAGCCTCACTCAGCCTCCCTGAGGCTCAGCCTCACTGAGGCTCCCTGAGGCTCGCTGAGGCTAAGCCTCACTGTGGCTCGCTGAGGCTCAGTCTCACTGAGGCTCCCCGAGGCTCAGCCTCACTCAGCCTCCCTGAGCTCACTGAGGCTCCTTGAGACTCAGCCTCCCCCATTTCACACTCCTTCACCTCACACTCCTTCACCTAACCCAAAAATGAACATAGGTGAAGGAGTGTGAACCCAGGTGAAGAAGTGTGAATCATTGTCATTATATTACTGCTTCCCATGTAGTTTACCCGAACCAAGAATGAATAGTTCACCATTGAAGAATATAATGAATTTTTGGCATTTACCTAATGTTATTGAGCTCCTACTTAGACTCAAGGAGCATTTGTGTGGAGAGCATGTCTGTATGAATGAAGAGTTTCATAGTTACTCCCGCCGTTTACCCGCACTTGCCTGTGAATGGGAAACGTAATTCCACCTAAACCCAATGAATATTGAGAGGATAGGGATTGATGGATATAACAAGGGCGAAATATTGCGCAGAAATGAAAGTGTAGAGATCGTACACACTATTTTCAACGTCAAAACGTGGACTTGTGTTAATTTTCTATTCTTTGTTACCCACCTTAATCTTATCACCGAATTTAGGAATTATTCTTATAATATGTATAAGAATTCACCTGTATGACGAATTAATACAATTTCACCTTTGCCGTTCACCTGTATGGAAAGCATATTATGCTTTCCATACAGGTGAACGGCAAAGGTGAAATTGTATTAATTCGTCATACAGGTGAACGGCAAACTTGGACACCTCCTTAAGAGTTTCATAGTTACCTCCGCCGTTTACCCGCACTTGCTTGTGAATGGGAAACGTAATTCCACCTAAACCCAATGAATATTCAGAGGATAGGGATTGATGGATATAACAAGGGCAAAATATTGCGCAGAAATGAAAGTGTAGAGATCGTGCGTCATAGGCTCTGACGTAATAGTTGGCCTTCAGCCAGCCGTCTGACGTCATACGCTCGTGCGTCATAGGCTCTGACGTACTAGTTGACATTCAGCCAGCCGTCTGACGTCATACGCTCGTGCGTCAGAGGCTGTGACATACAGGTGAAAGGCAAAATTGGACACCTCCCGCCGTTTACCCGCACTTGCTTGTGAATGGGAAACGTAATTCCACCTAAACCCAATGAATATTCAGTACACACTATTTTCGTACACACTATTTTCAACGTCAAAACGTGGACTTGTGTTAAATTTCTATTCTTTGTTACCCACCTTAATCTTATCACCGAATTTAGGAATTATTCTTATAATATGTATAAGAATTCACCTGTATGACGAATTAATACAATTTCACCTTTGCCGTTCACCTGTATGGAAAGCATATTATGCTTTCCATACAGGTGAACGGCAAAGGTGAAATTGTATTAATTCGTCATACAGGTGAACGGCAAACTTGGACACCTCCTTAAGAGTTTCATAGTTACCCCCGCCGTTTTCCCGCACTTGCTTGTGAATGGGAAACGTAATTCCGACTAAACCCAATGAATATTCAGAGGATAGGGATTGATGGATATAACAAGGGCAAAATATTGCGCAGAAATGAAAGTGTAGAGATCGTGCGTCATAGGCTCTGACGTAATAGTTGGCCTTCAGCCAGCCGTCTGACGTCATACGCTCGTGAGTCATAGGCTCTGACGTACTAGTTGACCTTCAGCCAGCCGTCTGACGTCATACGCTCGTGCGTCAGAGGCTGTGACATACAGGTGAAAGGCAAAATTGGACACCTCCCGCCGTTTACCCGCACTTGCTTGTGAATGGGAAACGTAATTCCACCTAAACCCAATGAATATTCAGTACACACTATTTTCGTACACACTATTTTCAACGTCAAAACGTGGACTTGTGTTAATTTTCTATTCTTTGTTACCCACCTCAATCTTATCACCGAATTTAGGAATTATTCTTATATACTTTCCATACAGGTGAACGGCAAAGGTGAAATTGTATTATTTCGTCATACAGGTGAACGGCAAACTTGGACACCTCCTTAAGAGTTTCATAGGTACTCCCGCCGTTTACCCGCACTTGCTTGTGAATGGGAAACGTAATTCCACCTAAACCCAATGAATATTCAGAGGATAGGGATTGATGGATATAACAAGGGCGAAATATTGCGCAGAAATGAAAATGTAGAGATCGTACACACTATTTTCAACGTCAAAACGTGGACTTGTGTTAATTTTCTATTCTTTGTTACCCACCTTAATCCTATCACCGAATTTAGAAATTATTCTTATATACTTTCCATACAGGTGACGGCAAAGGTGAAATTGTATTAATTCGTCATACAGGTGAACGGCAAACTTTGACACCTCCTTAAGAGTTTCATAGTTACTCCCGCCGTTTAGCCGCACTTGCTTGTGAATGGGAAACGTAATTCCACCTAAACCCAATGAATATTCAGTACACACTATTTTCGTACACACTATTTTCAACGTCAAAACGTGGACTTGTGTTAATTTTCTATTCTTTGTTACCCACCTCAACTTTTTTTTCTTTTCACGATGTATTTGAGTCGACAATTTCTCTTCTTGAAGGTCCATTCGAACTCAAATCACTGAGGCTCAGCCTCACTCAGCCTCCCTGAGCTCCCTGAGGCTCAGCCTCACTCAGCCTCCCTGAGGCTCCCTGAGGCTCGCTGAGGCTAAGCCTCACTGTGGCTCGCTGAGCCTCAGCCTCACTGAGGCTCCCCGAGGCTCAGCTTCACTCAGCCTCCCTGAGCTCACTGAGGCTCCTAGAGACTCAGCCTCCCCCATTTCACACTCCTTCACCTCACACTCCTTCACCTCACACTCCTTCACCTAACCCAAAAATGAACATAGGTGAAGGAGTGTGAACCCAGGTGAAGAAGTGTGAATCATAGTCATTATATTACTGTTTCCCATGTAGTTTACCCGAACCAAGAATGAATAGTTCACCATTGAAGAATATAATGAATTTTTGGCATTTACCTAATGTTATTGAGCTCCTACTTAGACTCAAGGAGCATTTGTGTGGAGAGCATGTCTGTATGAATGAAGAGTTTCATAGTTACTCCCGCCGTTTACCCGCACTTGCTTGTGAATGGGAAACGTAATTCCACCTAAACCCAATGAATATTCAGTACACACTATTTTCGTACACACTATTTTCAACGTCAAAACCTGGACTTGTGTTAATTTTCTATTCTTTGTTACCCAACTAAATCTTATCACCGAATTTAGGAATTATTCTTATATACTTTCCATACAGGTGAACGGCAAAGGTGAAATTGTATTAATTCGTCATACAGGTGAACGGCAAACTTGGACACCTCCTTAAGAGTTT
This sequence comes from Stenodema calcarata, assembly GCA_963920205.1. Lineage (NCBI taxonomy): Eukaryota > Metazoa > Arthropoda > Insecta > Hemiptera > Miridae > Stenodema > Stenodema calcarata. The sequence continues at coordinate 2,675,635 of OY986051.1, forward strand.
CATAGTTACTCCCGCCGTTTACCCGCACTTGCTTGTGAATGGGAAACGTAATTCCACCTAAACCCAATGAATATTCAGAGGATAGGGATTGATGGATATAACAAGGGCGAAATATTGCGCAGAAATGAAAGTGTAGAGATCGTACACACTATTTTCAACGTCAAAACGTGGACTTCTATTCTTTGTTACCCACCTTAATCTTATCACCGAATTTAGGAATTATTCTTATATACTTTCCATACAGGTGAACGGCAAAGGTGAAATTGTATTAATTCGTCATACAGGTGAACGGCAAACTTGGACACCTCCTTAAGAGTTTCATAGTTACTCCCGCCGTTTACCCGCACTTGCTTGTGAATGGGAAACGTAATTCCACCTAAACCCAATAAATATTGAGAGGATAGGGATTGATGGATATAACAAGGGAGAAATATTGCGCAGAAATGAAAGTGTAGAGATCGTACACACTATTTTCAACGTCAAAACGTGGACTTGCGTTAATTTTCTATTCTTTGTTACCCACCTCAACTTTTTTCTCTTTTCACGATGTATTTGAGTCGAAAATTGCTCTTCTTGAAGGTCCATTCGAACTCAAATCACTGAGGCTCAGCCTCACTCAGCCTCCCTGAGCTCCATGAGCTCCCTGAGGCTCAGCCTCACTCAGCCTCCCTGAGGCTCAGCCTCACTGAGGCTCCCTGAGGCTCGCTGAGGCTAAGCCTCACTGTGGCTCGCTGAGGCTCAGCCTCACTGAGGCTCCCCGAGGCTCAGCCTCACTCAGCCTCCCTGAGCTCACTGAGGCTCCTTGAGACTCAGCCTCCCCCATTTCACACTCCTTCACCTCACACTCCTTCACCTAACCCAAAAATGAACATAGGTGAAGGAGTGTGAACCCAGGTGAAGAAGTGTGAATCATAGTCATTATATTACTGCTTCCCATGTAGTTTACCCGAACCAAGAATGAATAGTTCACCATTGAAGAATATAATGAATTTTTGGCATTTACCTAATGTTATTGAGCTCCTACTTAGACTCAAGGAGCATTTGTGTGGAGAGCATGTCTGTATGAATGAAGAGTTTCATAGTTACTCCCGCCGTTTACCCGCACTTGCCTGTGAATGGGAAACGTAATTCCACCTAAACCCAATGAATATTGAGAGGATAGGGATTGATGGATATAACAAGGGCGAAATATTGCGCAGAAATGAAAGTGTAGAGATCGTACACACTATTTTCAACGTCAAAACGTGGACTTGTGTTAATTTTCTATTCTTTGTTACCCACCTTAATCTTATCACCGAATTTAGGAATTATTCTTATATGCTTTCCATACAGGTGAACGGCAAAGGTGAAATTGTATTAATTCGTCATACATTGTCGTGAACAATAATTGTCGTGAACGGCAAACTTGGACACCTCCTTAAGAGTTTCATAGTTACCCCCGCCGTTTACCCGCACTTGCTTGTGAATGGGAAACGTAATTCCACCTAAACCCAATGAATATTCAGAGGATAGGGATTGATGGATATAACAAGGGCAAAATATTGCGCAGAAATGAAAGTGTAGAGATCGTGCGTCATAGGCTCTGACGTAATAGTTGGCCTTCAGCCAGCCGTCTGACGTCATACGCTCGTGCGTCATAGGCTCTGACGTACTAGTTGACCTTCAGCCAGCCGTCTGACGTCATACGCTCGTGCGTCAGAGGCTGTGACATACAGGTGAAAGGCAAAATTGGACACCTCCCGCCGTTTACCCGCACTTGCTTGTGAATGGGAAACGTAATTCCACCTAAACCCAATGAATATTCAGTACACACTATTTTCGTACACACTATTTTCAACGTCAAAACGTGGACTTGTGTTAATTTTCTATTCTTTGTTACCCACCTTAATCTTATCACCGAATTTAGAAATTATTCTTATATACTTTCCATACAGGTGAACGGCAAAGGTGAAATTGTATTAATTCGTCATACAGGTGAACGGCAAACTTGGACACCTCCTTAAGAGTTTCATAGTTACTCCCGCCGTTTACCCGCACTTGCTTGTGAATGGGAAACGTAATTCCACCTAAATCCAATGAATATTCAGAGGATAGGGATTGATGGATATAACAAGGGCGAAATATTGCGCAGAAATGAAAGTGCACAGATCGTACACACTATTTTCAACGTCAAAACGTGGACTTGTGTTAATTTTCTATTCTTTGTTACCCACCTTAATCTTATCACCGAATTTAGGAATTATTCTTATATACTTTCCATACAGGTGAACGGCAAAGGTGAAATTGTATTAATTCGTCATACAGGTGAACGGCAAACTTGGACACCTCCTTAAGAGTTTCATAGGTACTCCCGCCGTTTACCCGCACTTGCTTGTGAATGGGAAACGTAATTCCACCTAAACCCAATGAATATTCAGAGGATAGGGATTGATGGATATAACAAGGGCGAAATATTGCGCAGAAATGAAAATGTAGAGATCGTACACACTATTTTCAACGTCAAAACGTGGACTTGTGTTAATTTTCTATTCTTTGTTACCCACCTTAATCTTATCACCGAATTTAGAAATTATTCTTATATACTTTCCATACAGGTGACGGCAAAGGTGAAATTGTATTAATTCGTCATACAGGTGAACGGCAAACTTGGACACCTCCTTAAGAGTTTCATAGTTACTCCCGCCGTTTAGCCGCACTTGCTTGTGAATGGGAAACGTAATTCCACCTAAACCCAATGAATATTCAGTACACACTATTTTCGTACACACTATTTTCAACGTCAAAACGTGGACTTGTGTTAATTTTCTATTCTTTGTTACCCACCTTAATCTTATCACCGAATTTAGAAATTATTCTTATATACTTTCCATACAGGTGACGGCAAAGGTGAAATTGTATTAATTCGTCATACAGGTGAACGGCAAACTTGGACACCTCCTTAAGAGTTTCATAGTTACTCCCTCCGTTCAGTTGCGCTCGAAACGCGGACGGAGTAACAGCTCTGTGATATTGCTCCCGTGAGTGGTTACGTAATGTGACATTGTGCAATGCAGCAGTTTTGAACGCAGTGTTTGTTTAATAAACTCAGTGCGATGAGTGTCAAGGACGGTTCGGACAGCCTAACAACGGAGGAAATATCGGTGCTGGAAGTGATTGCCGAAACTAGAGCCCTCTTAACTCAGAGGAATTCGAATGAAACACCTACCCGAGGTGAATTTGATCTGCTTTCAAGACAAGTTGCAACTTTGTGTGATGCTTTAGAAGAATCATACGCCCACATTTTGTCAATCAGGGCTGAAGTCGCAAGCCTAAAAAGAAAAAATGATCTGCTTGAAGAAGCGGAAAAACAAAAAGAGCGCAAAATTATGAAAATTAGCGAAACGGAAAATATCACGGAGGAGGAAGACCTCGAACGAGAAACCAGCTCGCTTAAAATCAGGAAAAAAAACAAAAAAAGGAAAGCATCATCTTCTCCCGAACAAGAAGGTGTCACCAGTCAACCAATTCAAATTGAGCAGAAATTGGATTCAGGAATGCTGTATTACACGGATGAGGAGGAATTAGAGTACGAAACCGGGGACTGGAAAGTGGCCCAGGATCGGAAGAGAAAAAAATCTGGTATTGGTAAAGCTGGCTCATCCAATGAGAGTAAACCAAGACAGAACAATTGCTACAAGGCACCACCTAAGAATCCAAGGCCACCCCCTATTTATGTGAATAATGTTGAATCATTCCCAGAACTAAACAAACTTATAAAAGAATCCGTCGAGCTCAAAGGTAAGATGCTAATTTCACCAGCTAGAAATAAGTCTGCTAAAATTAATTTGGATGAGCCAGACGATTATAGAAATGTAGTTAACACTCTTAAACCGTCAAAATTCCACTTCTATACATTCCAAAACAAACAAGATAGACCAATCAGGGTAATGGCCAAAGGGGTACATCACTCCTGGGATACGACAGATATCATAACCGACTTGAAAGAAAAAGGCTTCATTATTATTTCAGCGACGAATAAGTTAGCATGGAGGACAAAGGACCCCTTGGATATGTTCATTTTGGAATTTTCACAAGAATCTGACTTGGATAAAATCTATGACATCAAAACCATACTTGGGTGTAAAGTGAACATAGCGCCACTGCAGGGATCGAAGTTAGTCCCGCAGTGCAAAAATTGCCAAGAATTTGGACATACCAAAAAATACTGTGCAAAACCATCAAAATGTGTAAAATGTGGCAAACCACACTCTACGAAAGATTGCACTAAACCATTCGAGATCCACCCCCGATGTGCCAATTGTGATTCAAAAGAGCACACTGCCAACTACCGAGGTTGTCCGGTTGCGGTTGAAGCCCAAAAGGCAAGGGAGAGGGTGATAAATCAGAAACCAGGACAAAAGAAGAGTGACGCTAACAAACCCCGGGAACCGAAGCCTAATGTATCCAGAAGGCAATCGTTAAAAGTACCAAGTAATCTGGAATCATATGCCTCCATCACCAAAGGGCTGCAGTCTCGGTTGCAACCCACTACAGAACCAAATCAAGTAATTATGGAACAGCTTTTGAAACTAGAAAACCTCATCCTCAGTGTGAGCACTCGAGTGGGTGCCCTTGAAAAAAATAAACCCGTACGGGGCCGTCCTAAAATGCAATGAAAAGTCTGAAAATCATGTGTTGGAATGCCAATGGACTCCTTCAAAGAAGAAAGGAGCTCCAGACGGTTTTAGAGTTTAATAACATAGATGTTTGTCTCATTTCAGAGACTCATTTCACTCGAGAATCCAATTGTAAACTGCAGGGATTTAAATGTTACCACACCTACCACCCAAGTAATAATGCTAGGGGTGGTAGCGCCGTAATCATAAGGGAAAATTTAAGTCACTACGAAAACCTGAGTTTGGGAACAGAGAAACTCCAAGTAACAGCAATTACTATAAAAACCCATTCTTTTCCTATGGTAGTTGCGAGCATATACTGCCCGCCACGGTACCAGCTAGGAGAAGGGGAATACACAGAAATCTTCAATCAATTGGGAAATCGGTTTGTACTTGGTGGAGACTTCAACGCGAAGCACTCCTTCTGGGGCTCAAGACTGATAACCAAAAAGGGCAGGGAACTGTACCAAGCCATACAGACCAATCGATGTCAAGTACATTCGACAGGCAAGCCAACTTACTGGCCGACAGACATAAACAAGGTTCCAGATTTATTAGATTTCTTCATAGTCAAAAACATCTCGGCAAACTACATACTGGTTGAAGAGAATGAAGATCTAAGCTCCGACCACTCCCCAGTAATACTGACACTAAGTGAGCGGTTAATACAAATTCCATACAATCCTGTGCTGGTCAACAAAAAAACTGACTGGAACGGTTTCAAAATTCAGCTTGCCAAAAATATCAACCTGTATGCCCCATTGGAAGCAACAGAGGACATTGATCGTGAAGTGTTCAATCTGGTTATGATGATTCATGATGCAGCATGGAATAATACTCCAGTAATGCGAAGAAAAATCAGAGGGATCAACTTTCCCCGTGAGATAGTAGAAATCATTTCTGAAAAAAGGCGAGCGAGGAAGCGATGGCAGACAAGTCGGGCACCAGCCTACAAGAGAGAGTGGTATAGACTCGCCCAAGAACTACGAGATTTAACACAACTAATTGAAAATGAATCAACTGAGCAGTACCTTAGTGAACTCACCAGTGACCAACACACTGACTATTCGCTGTGGAAAGCAACAAAATATTTAAAAAGGCCGATCATCCAAGCATCCCCAATCAAGGACCAGAATGGATCATGGGTTAAAGACAACCAGAGCAAGGCTGATGTTTTTGCAACTTATCTATCAAACATTTTTAAGCCTAACTCCCCTGTATCAGGTGAACAACTGGAGTACACAACTCCAGTAGAACCCTACATCACAATTCCACCAGTTACAATCAAGGAGGTGGAAAATACAATAAAGGTTGAAGTTAATACAAAGAAAGCACCAGGATATGACCTGATCACAGGACAAATCCTAAAGCAACTACCCCGAAAAGCCATAATCAAAATTACAAAAATAATCAATGCTACGCTTCGCCTGAAATACGTACCCCAGCTTTGGAAGATAGCCGAGGTTATTATGATTCCAAAACCAGGAAAACCGCCTGTGGAATGCACATCATACAGACCGATTTCCCTGTTGCCAGTATTGTCCAAGTTATTTGAAAAACTGCTTCATAAAAGGCTCATTCCGCTCATTGAAGAACGTCAATTAATACCTAACCACCAGTTTGGATTCAGACAAAAGCACTCAACAATAGACCAAGTTCACAGAATTACCAGCATAATAGAGCAAGCGCTAGAAGAGAAAAAGGTCTGCTCTGCCATCTTTCTCGACGTTACCCAAGCGTTTGACAAAGTGTGGCATGATGGCCTAAAGTATAAACTGAGAAAATCACTACCATCACAATATGCCGAGCTGTTAGAGTCATACCTTACTGACCGCTACTTCCGCGTTAAACTTGATGACGCCTACTCCGAACCTAAACCAGTTGGTGCTGGTGTACCTCAGGGTAGTGTACTTGGCCCACTCTTGTACCTACTCTTCACCAGTGACCTACCTGAAATCAGTAGTAATACAACCGCCACTTTTGCAGATGATACCGCAGTGTTAGCTGTGGGGGAGAGCATTGACGCTTCTATGAGCAAGCTCAACCAATCTATTACACAAATCCAAAAATGGACTGCTAAATGGAGAATACGGATGAATGAGGCAAAGTCGGTCCACGTTAATTTCACGAACCGCAAAATCAGCTACTTGCCCGCTTACCTCAATGGCAAAGTCATCCCTTACGCTAACGAAGCGAAATATCTTGGGATGACGTTAGATGCGAAGCTGCGATGGAAATCGCACGTAAAGAAGAAAAAAACCGAACTGACTCTTAAACTCAGAAAAATGTCGTGGTTAATGGGCAGGCGATCAAAACTGTCTGTGCAAAATAAACTAACCCTGTACAACCAAGTCCTAAAACCAGTATGGACTTATGGAGCGCAGCTGTGGGGCTGCACAGCTCAGAGCAATCGGAAAATTATTCAGCTCTTTCAAAACAGTGTGCTCAGGAGCATAGTTAATGCACCCTGGTACATTCAGAATGATAGACTTCACCATGATCTAGAGGTGGAATCTATCGATGAAACTATCAAGAAAATTGCCATCGCCCACCAAGAGCGACTAAGGGGTCATGTCAACATCGAAGCTGTCCATTTGCTGGATGTAAGTGACCTACTGAGAAGATTGAAAAGAAGGAAGCCTCACGAACTAACACAGTGAATGTGAAGTAATGAATAGTTCAACAGTTATCTGACTCAACAATTAACAAGTTCTGTATCTTGTTTCGATTGCTACACGTAGTAAATAAGATCAAAATTAAATTGCTAATAAGTTGTAAACTTGGTGTAATAAAGAATGTTTTAAAGGAAAAAAAAAAAAAAAAAAAAATAGTTACTCCCTCCGTTTAGCCGCACTTGCTTGTGAATGGGAAACGTAATTCCACCTAAACCAAATGAATATTGAGAGGATAGGGATTGATGGATATAATAAGGGCGAAATATTGCGCAGAAATGAAAGTGTAGAGATCGTACACACTATTTTCAACGTCAAAACGTGGACTTGTGTTAATTTTCTATTCTTTGTTACCCACCTTAATCTTATCACCGAATTTAGGAATTATACTTATATACTTTCCATACAGGTGAACGGCAAAGGTGAAATTGTATTAATTCGTCATACAGGTGAACGGCAAACTTGGACACCTCCTTAAGAGTTTCATAGTTACTCCCGCCGTTTACCCGCACTTGCTTGTGAATGGGAAACGTAATTCCACCTAAACCCAATGAATATTGAGAGGATAGGGATTGATGGATATAACAAGGGCGAAATATTGCGCAGAAATGAAAGTGTAGAGATCGTACACACTATTTTCTACGTCAAAACGTGGACTTGTGTTAATTTTCTATTCTTTGTTACCCACCTTAATCTTATCACCGAATTTAGGAATTATTCTTATATACTTTCCATACAGGTGAACGGCAAAGGTGAAATTGTATTAATTCGTCATACAGGTGAACGGCAAACTTAGACACCTCCTTAGGAGTTTCATAGGTACTCCCGCCGTTTACCCGCACTTGCTTGTGAATGGGAAACGTAATTCCACCTAAACCCAATGAATATTCAGAGGATAGGGATTGATGGATATAACAAGGGCGAAATATTGCGCAGAAATGAAAATGTAGAGATCGTACACACTATTTTCAACGTCAAAACTAGGACTTGTGTTAATTTTCTATTCTTTGTTACCCACCTCAACTTTTTTTTCTTTTCACGATGTATTTGAGTCGACAATTTCTCTTCTTGAAGGTCCATTCGAACTCAAATCACTGAGGCTCAGCCTCCCTCAGCTCCCTGAGGCTCAGCCTCACTCAGCCTCCCTGAGGCTCAGCCTCACTCAGCCTCCCTGAGGCTCAGCCTCACTCAGCCTCACTGAGGCTCCCTGAGGCTCGCTGAGGCTAAGCCTCACTGTGGCTCGCTGAGCCTCAGCCTCACTGAGGCTCCCCGAGGCTCAGCTTCACTCAGCCTCCCTGAGCTCACTGAGGCTCCTAGAGACTCAGCCTCCCCCATTTCACACTCCTTCACCTCACACTCCTTCACCTAACCCAAAAATAAACATAGGTGAAGGAGTGTGAACCCAGGTGAAGAAGTGTGAATCATAGTCATTATATTACTGTTTCCCATGTAGTTTACCCGAACCAAGAATGAATAGTTCACCATTGAAGAATATAATGAATTTTTGGCATTTACCTAATGTTATTGAGCTCCTACTTAGACTCAAGGAGCAGTTGTGTGGAGAGCATGTCTGTATGAATGAAGAGTTTCATAGTTACTCCCGCCGTTTACCCGCACTTGCTTGTGAATGGGAAACGTAATTCCACCTAAACCCAATGAATATTCAGTACACACTATTTTCGTACACACTATTTTCAACGTCAAAACGTGGACTTGTGTTAATTTTCTATTCTTTGTTACCCACCTAAATCTTATCACCGAATTTAGGAATTATTCTTATATACTTTCCATACAGGTGAACGGCAAAGGTGAAATTGTATTAATTCGTCATACAGGTGAACGGCAAACTTGGACACCTCCTTAAGAGTTTCATAGTTACTCCCGCCGTTTACCCGCACTTGCTTGTGAATGGGAAACGTAATTCCACCTAAACCCAATGAATATTCAGAGGATAAGGATTGATGGATATAACAAGGTTGAAATATTGCGCAGAAATGAAAGTGTAGAGATCGTGCGTCATAGGCTCTGACGTAATAGTTGGCCTTCAGCCAGCCGTCTGACGTCATACGCTCGTGCGTCATAGGCTCTGACGTACTAGTTGGCATTCAGTCAGCCGTCTGACGTCATACGCTCGTGCGTCATAGGCTGTGACATACAGGTGAAAGGCAAAATTGGACACCTCCCGCCGTTTACCCGCACTTGCTTGTGAATGGGAAACGTAATTCCACCTGAACCCAATGAATATTCAGTACACACTATTTTCGTACACACTATTTTCAACGTCAAAACGTGGACTTGTGTTAATTTTCTATTCTTTGTTACCCACCTTAATCTTATCACCGAATTTAGGAATTATTCTTATATACTTTCCATACAGGTGACGGCAAAGGTGAAATTGTATTAATTCGTCATACAGGTGAACGGCAAACTTGGACACCTCCTTAAGAGTTTCATAGTTACTCCCGCCGTTTACCCGCACTTGCTTGTGAATGGGAAACGTAATTCCACCTAAACCCAATGAATATTGAGAGGATAGGGATTGATGGATATAACAAGGGCGAAATATTGCGCAGAAATGAAAGTGTAGAGATCGTACACACTATTTTCAACGTCAAAACGTGGACTTCTATTCTTTGTTACCCACCTTAATCTTATCACCGAATTTAGGAATTATTCTTATATACTTTCCATACAGGTGAACGGCAAAGGTGAAATTGTATTAATTCGTCATACAGGTGAACGGCAAACTTGGACACCTCCTTAAGAGTTTCATAGGTACTCCCGCCGTTTACCCGCACTTGCTTGTGAATGGGAAACGTAATTCCACCTAAACCCAATGAATATTCAGAGGATAGGGATTGATGGATATAACAAGGGCGAAATATTGCGCAGAAATGAAAATGTAGAGATCGTACACACTATTTTCAACGTCAAAACGTGGACTTGTGTTAATTTTCTATTCTTTGTTACCCACCTCAACTTTTTTTTCTTTTCACGATGTATTTGAGTCGACAATTTCTCTTCTTGAAGGTCCATTCGAACTCAAATCACTGAGGCTCAGCCTCACTCAGCCTCCCTGAGCTCCCTGAGGCTCAGCCTCACTCAGCCTCCCTGAGGCTCAGCCTCACTGAGGCTCCCTGAGGCTCGCTGAGGCTAAGCCTCGCTGTGGCTCGCTGAGCCTCAGCCTCACTGAGGCTCCCCGAGGCTCAGCTTCACTCAGCCTCCCTGAGCTCACTGAGGCTCCTAGAGACTCAGCCTCCCCCATTTCACACTCCTTCACCTCACACTCCTTCACCTAACCCAAAAATAAACATAGGTGAAGGAGTGTGAACCCAGGTGAAGAAGTGTGAATCATAGTCATTATATTACTGTTTCCCATGTAGTTTACCCGAACCAAGAATGAATAGTTCACCATTGAAGAATATAATGAATTTTTGGCATTTACCTAATGTTATTGAGCTCCTACTTAGACTCAAGGAGCATTTGTGTGGAGAGCATGTCTGTATGAATGAAGAGTTTCATAGTTACTCCCGCCGTTTACCCGCACTTGCTTGTGAATGGGAAACGTAATTCCACCTAAACCCAATGAATATTCAGTACACACTATTTTCGTACACACTATTTTCAACGTCAAAACGTGGACTTGTGTTAATTTTCTATTCTTTGTTACCCACCTAAATCTTATCACCGAATTTAGGAATTATTCTTATATACTTTCCATACAGGTGAACGGCAAAGGTGAAATTGTATTAATTCGTCATACAGGTGAACGGCAAACTTGGACACCTCCTTAAGAGTTTCATAGTTACTCCCGCCGTTTACCCGCACTTGCTTGTGAATGGGAAACGTAATTCCACCTAAACCCAATGAATATTCAGAGGATAGGGATTGATGGATATAACAAGGTTGAAATATTGCGCAGAAATGAAAGTGTAGAGATCGTGCGTCATAGGCTCTGACGTAATAGTTGGCCTTCAGCCAGCCGTCTGACGTCATACGCTCGTGCGTCATAGGCTGTGACATACCGGTGAAAGGCAAAATTGGACACCTCCCGCCGTTTACCCGCACTTGCTTGTGAATGGGAAACGTAATTCCACCTAAACCCAATGAATATTCAGTACACACTATTTTCGTACACACTATTTTCAACGTCAAAACGTGGACTTGTGTTAATTTTCTATTCTTTGTTACCCACCTTAATCTTATCACCGAATTTAGGAATTATTCTTATATACTTTCCATACAGGTGACGGCAAAGGTGAAATTGTATTAATTCGTCATACAGGTGAACGGCAAACTTGGACACCTCCTTAAGAGTTTCATAGTTACTCCCGCCGTTTGCCCGCACTTGCTTGTGAATGGGAAACGTAATTCCACCTAAACCCAATGAATATTGAGAGGATAGGGATTGATGGATATAACAAGGGCGAAATATTGCGCAGAAATGAAAGTGTAGAGATCGTACACACTATTTTCAACGTCAAAACGTGGACTTCTATTCTTTGTTACCCACCTTAATCTTATCACCGAATTTAGGAATTATTCTTATATACTTTCCATACAGGTGAACGGCAAAGGTGAAATTGTATTAATTCGTCATACAGGTGAACGGCAAACTTGGACACCTCCTTAAGAGTTTCATAGTTACTCCCGCCGTTTACCCGCACTTGCTTGTGAATGGGAAGCGTAATTCCACCTAAACCCAATGAATATTGAGAGGATAGGGATTGATGGATATAACAAGGTTGAAATATTGCACAGAAATGAAAGTGTAGAGATTGTACACACTATTTTCAACGTCAAAACGTGGACTTGTGTTAATTTTCTATTCTTTGTTACCCACCTCAACTTTTTTCTCTTTTCACGAAGTATTTGAGTCGAAAATTGCTCTTCTTGAAGGTCCATTCGAACTCAAATCACTGAGGCTCAGCCTCACTCAGCCTCCCTGAGCTCCATGAGCTCCCTGAGGCTCAGCCTCACTCAGCCTCCCTGAGGCTCAGCCTCACTGAGGCTCCCTGAGGCTCGCTGAGGCTAAGCCTCACTGTGGCTCGCTGAGGCTCAGCCTCACTGAGGCTCCCCGAGGCTCAGCCTCACTCAGCCTCCCTGAGCTCACTGAGGCTCCTTGAGACTCAGCCTCCCCCATTTCACACTCCTTCACCTCACACTCCTTCACCTAACCCAAAAATGAACATAGGTGAAGGAGTGTGAACCCAGGTGAAGAAGTGTGAATCATAGTCATTATATTACTGTTTCCCATGTAGTTTACCCGAACCAAGAATGAATAGTTCACCATTGAAGAATATAATGAATTTTTGGCATTTACCTAATGTTATTGAGCTCCTACTTAGACTCAAGGAGCATTTGTGTGGAGAGCATGTCTGTATGAATGAAGAGTTTCATAGTTACTCCCGCCGTTTACCCGCACTTGCTTGTGAATGGGAAACGTAATTCCACCTAAACCCAATGAATATTGAGAGGATAGGGATTGATGGATATAACAAGGGCGAAATATTGCGCAGAAATGAAAGTGTAGAGATCGTACACACTATTTTCAACGTCAAAACGTGGACTTGTGTCAATTTTCTATTCTTTGTTACCCACCTCAACTTTTTTTTCTTTTCACGATGTATTTGAGTCGACAATTGCTCTTATTGAAGGTCCATTCGAACTCAAATCACTGAGGCTCTGCCTCACTCAGCCTCCCTGAGCTCCATGAGCTCCCTGAGGCTCAGCCTCACTCAGCCTCCCTGAGGCCTAGCCTCACTGAGGCTCCCTGAGGCTCGCTGAGGCTAAGAATCACTGTGGCTCGCTGAGGCTCAGTCTCACTGAGGCTCCCCGAGGCTCAGCCTCACTCAGCCTCCCTGAGCTCACTGAGGCTCCTTGAGACTCAGCCTCCCCCATTTCACACTCCTTCACCTCACACTCCTTCACCTAACCCAAAAATGAACTTAGGTGAAGGAGTGTGAACCCAGGTGAAGAAGTGTGAATCATAGTCATTATATTACTGTTTCCCATGTAGTTTACCCGAACCAAGAATGAATAGTTCACCATTGAAGAATATAATGAATTTTTGGCATTTACCTAATGTTATTGAGCTCCTACTTAGACTCAAGGAGCATTTGTGTGGAGAGCATGTCTGTATGAATGAAGAGTTTCATAGTTACTCCCGCCGTTTACCCGCACTTGCTTGTGAATGGGAAACGTAATTCCACCTAAACCCAATGAATATTGAGAGGATAGGGATTGATGGATATAATAAGGGCGAAATATTGCGCAGAAAAGAAAGTGTAGAGATCGTACACACTATTTTCAACGTCAAAACGTGGACTTGTGTTGATTTTCTATTCTTTGTTACCCACCTAAATCTTATCACCGAATTTAGGAATTATTCTTATATACTTTCCATACAGGTGAACGGCAAAGGTGAAATTGTATTAATTCGTCATACAGGTGAACGGCAAACTTGGACACCTCCTTAAGAGTTTCATAGTTACTCCCGCCGTTTACCCGCACTTGCTTGTGAATGGGAAACGTAATTCCACCTATACCCAATGAATATTGAGAGGATAGGGATTGATGGATATAACAAGGGCGAAATATTGCGCAGAAATGAAAGTGTAGAGATCGTACACACTATTTTCAACGTCAAAACGTGGACTTCTATTCTTTGTTACCCACCTTAATCTTATCACCGAATTTAGGAATTATTCTTATATACTTTCCATACAGGTGAACGGCAAAGGTGAAATTGTATTAATTCGTCATACAGGTGAACGGCAAACTTGGACACCTCCTTAAGAGTTTCATAGTTACTCCCGCCGTTTACCCGCACTTGCTTGTGAATGGGAAACGTAATTCCACCTAAGCCCAATGAATATTGAGAGGATAGGGATTGATGGATATAACAAGGGCGAAATATTGCGCAGAAATGAAAGTGTAGAGATCGTACACACTATTTTCAACGTCAAAACGTGGACTTGTGTTAATTTTCTATTCTTTGTTACCCACCTCAACTTTTTTCTCTTTTCACGATGTATTTGAGTCGAAAATTGCTCTTATTGAAGGTCCATTCGAACTCAAATCACTGAGGCTCAGCCTCACTCAGCCTCCCTGAGCTCCATGAGCTTCCTGAGGCTCAGCCTCACTGAGGCTCCCCGAGGCTCAGCCTCACTCAGCCTCCCTGAGCTCACTGAGGCTCCTTGAGACTCAGCCTCCCCCATTTCACACTCCTTCGCCTCACACTCCTTCACCTAACCCAAAAATGAACATAGGTGAAGGAGTGTGAACCCAGGTGAAGAAGTGTGAATCATAGTCATTATATTACTGCTTCCCATGTAGTTTACCCGAACCAAGAATGAATAGTTCACCATTGAAGAATATAATGAATTTTTGGCATTTACCTAATGTTATTGAGCTCCTACTTAGACTCAAGGAGCATTTGTGAGGGGAGCATGTCTGTATGAATGAAGAGTTTCATAGTTACTCCCGCCGTTTACCCGCACTTGCCTGTGAATGGGAAACGTAATTCCACCTAAACCCAATGAATATTGAGAGGATAGGGATTGATGGATATAACAAGGGCGAAATATTGCGCAGAAATGAAAGTGTAGAGATCGTACACACTATTTTCAACGTCAAAACGTGGACTTGTGTTAATTTTCTATTCTTTGTTACCCACCTTAATCTTATCACCGAATTTAGGAATTATTCTTATATGCTTTCCATACAGGTGAACGGCAAAGGTGAAATTGTATTAATTTGTCATACAGGTGAACGGCAAACTTGGACACCTCCTTAAGAGTTTCATAGTTACTCCCGCCGTTTACCCGCACTTGCTTGTGAATGGGAAACGTAATTCCACCTAAACCCAATGAATATTCAGAGGATAGGGATTGATGGATATAACAAGGTTGAAATATTGCGCAGAAATGAAAGTGTAGAGATCGTGCGTCATAGGCTCTGACGTAATAGTTGGCCTTCAGCCAGCCGTCTGACGTCATACGCTCGTATGTCATAGGCTCTGACGTACTAGTTGGCATTCAGTCAGCCGTCTGACGTCATACGCTCGTGCGTCATAGGCTGTGACATACAGGTGAAAGGCAAAATTGGACACCTCCCGCCGTTTACCCGCACTTGCTTGTGAATGGGAAACGTAATTCCACCTAAACCCAATGAATATTCAGTACACACTATTTTCGTACACACTATTTTCAACGTCAAAACGTGGACTTGTGTTAATTTTCTATTCTTTGTTACCCACCTTAATCTTATCACCGAATTTAGGAATTATTCTTATATACTTTCCATACAGGTGACGGCAAACGTGAAATTGTATTAATTCGTCATACAGGTGAACGGCAAACTTGGACACCTCCTTAAGAGTTTCATAGTTACTCCCGCCGTTTACCCGCACTTGCTTGTGAATGGGAAACGTAATTCCACCTAAACCCAATGAATATTGAGAGGATAGGGATTGATGGATATAACAAGGGCGAAATATTGCGCAGAAATGAAAGTGTAGAGATCGTACACACTATTTTCAACGTCAAAACGTGGACTTCTATTCTTTGTTACCCACCTTAATCTTATCATCGAATTTAGGAATTATTCTTATATACTTTCCATACAGGTGAACGGCAAAGGTGAAATTGTATTAATTCGTCATACAGTGAACGGCAAACTTGGACACCTCCTTAAGAGTTTCATAGGTACTCCCGCCGTTTACCCGCACCTGCTTGTGAATGGGAAACGTAATTCCACCTAAGCCCAATGAATATTGAGAGGATAGGGATTGATGGATATAACAAGGGCGAAATATTGCGCAGAAATGAAAGTGTAGAGATCGTACACACTATTTTCAACGTCAAAACGTGGACTTGTGTTAATTTTCTATTCTTTGTTACCCACCTCAACTTTTTTCTCTTTTCACGATGTATTTGAGTCGAATATTGCTCTTCTTGAAGGTCCATTCGAACTCAAATCACTGAGGCTCAGCCTCACTCAGCCTCCCTGAGCTCCATGAGCTCCCTGAGGCTCAGCCTCACTCAGCCTTCCTGAGGCTCAGCCTCACTGAGGCTCCCTGAGGCTCGCTGAGGCTAAGCCTCACTGTGGCTCGCTGAGGCTCAGCCTCACTGAGGCTCCCCGAGGCTAAGCCTCACTCAGCCTCCCTGAGCTCACTGAGGCTCCTTGAGACTCAGCCTCCCCCATTTCACACTCCTTCACCTCACACTCCTTCACCTCACACTCCTTCACCTAACCCAAAAATGAACATAGGTGAAGGAGTGTGAACCCAGGTGAAGAAGTGTGAATCATAGTCATTATATTACTGCTTCCCATGTAGTTTACCCGAACCAAGAATGAATAGTTCACCATTGAAGAATATAATGAATTTTTGGCATTTACCTAATGTTATTGAGCTCCTACTTAGACTCAAGGAGCATTTGTGTGGAGAGCATGTCTGTATGAATGAAGAGTTTCATAGTTACTCCCGCCGTTTACCCGCACTTGCCTGTGAATGGGAAACGTAATTCCACCTAAACCCAATGAATATTGAGAGGATAGGGATTGATGGATATAACAAGGGCGAAATATTGCGCAGAAATGAAAGTGTAGAGATCGTACACACTATTTTCAACGTCAAAACGTGGACTTGTGTTAATTTTCTATTCTTTGTTACCCACCTTAATCTTATCACCGAATTTAGGAATTATTCTTATATGCTTTCCATACAGGTGAACGGCAAAGGTGAAATTGTATTAATTCGTCATACAGGTGAACGGCAAACTTGGACACCTCCTTAAGAGTTTCATAGTTACTCCCGCCGTTTACCCGCACTTGCTTGTGAATGGGAAACGTAATTCCACCTAAACCCAATGAATATTCAGAGGATAGGGATTGATGGATATAACAAGGTTGAAATATTGCGCAGAAATGAAAGTGTAGAGATCGTGCGTCATAGGCTCTGACGTAATAGTTGGCCTTCAGCCAGCCGTCTGACGTCATACGCTCGTGCGTCATAGGCTCTGACGTACTAGTTGGCATTCAGTCAGCCGTCTGACGTCATACGCTCGTGCGTCATAGGCTGTGACATACAGGTGAAAGGCAAAATTGGACACCTCCCGCCGTTTACCCGCACTTGCTTGTGAATGGGAAACGTAATTCCACCTAAACCAAATGAATATTGAGAGGATAGGGATTGATGGATATAACAAGGCCGAAATATTGCGCAGAAATGAAAGTGTAGAGATCGTACACACTATTTTCAACGTCAAAACGTGGACTTCTATTCTTTGTTACCCACCTTAATCTTATCACCGAATTTAGGAATTATTCTTATATACTTTCCATACAGGTGAACGGCAAAGGTGAAATTGTATTAATTTGTCATACAGGTGAACGGCAAACTTGGACACCTCCTTAAGAGTTTCATAGTTACTCCCTCCGTTTAGCCGCACTTGCTTGTGAATGGGAAACGTAATTCCACCTAAACCCAATGAATATTGAGAGGATAGGGATTGATGGATATAACAAGGGCGAAATATTGCGCAGAAATGAAAGTGTAGAGATCGTACACACTATTTTCAACGTCAAAACGTGGACTTGTGTTAATTTTCTATTCTTTGTTACCCACCTTAATCTTATCACCGAATTTAGGAATTATTCTTATATACTTTCCATACAGGTGAACGGCAAAGGTGAAATTGTATTAATTCGTCATACAGGTGAACGGCAAACTTGGACACCTCCTTAAGAGTTTCATAGGTACTCCCGCCGTTTACCCGCACCTGCTTGTGAATGGGAAACGTAATTCCACCTAAACCCAATGAATATTCAGAGGATAGGGATTGATGGATATGACAAGGGCGAAATATTGCGCAGAATTGAAAATGTAGAGATCGTACACACTATTTTCAACGTCAAAACGTGGACTTGTGTTAATTTTCTATTCTTTGTTACCCACCTCAACTTTTTTTTCTTTTCACGATGTATTTGAGTCGACAATTTCTCTTCTTGAAGGTCCATTCGAACTCAAATCACTGAGGCTCAGCCTCACTCAGCCTCCCTGAGCTCCCTGAGGCTCAGCCTCACTCAGCCTCCCTGAGGCTCAGCCTCACTGAGGCTCCCTGAGGCTCGCTGAGGCTAAGCCTCACTGTGGCTCGCTGAGCCTCAGCCTCACTGAGGCTCCCCGAGGCTCAGCTTCACTCAGCCTCCCTGAGCTCACTGAGGCTCCTAGAGACTCAGCCTCCCCCATTTCACACTCCTTCACCTCACACTCCTTCACCTAACCCAAAAATAAACATAGGTGAAGGAGTGTGAACCCAGGTGAAGAAGTGTGAATCATAGTCATTATATTACTGTTTCCCATGTAGTTTACCCGAACCAAGAATGAATAGTTCACCATTGAAGAATATAATGAATTTTTGGCATTTACCTAATGTTATTGAGCTCCTACTTAGACTCAAGGAGCATTTGTGTGGAGAGCATGTCTGTATGAATGAAGAGTTTCATAGTTACTCCCGCCGTTTACCCGCACTTGCTTGTGAATGGGAAACGTAATTCCACCTAAACCCAATGAATATTCAGTACACACTATTTTCGTACACACTATTTTCAACGTCAAAACGTGGACTTGTGTTAATTTTCTATTCTTTGTTACCCACCTAAATCTTATCACCGAATTTAGGAATTATTCTTATATGCTTTCCATACAGGTGAACGGCAAAGGTGAAATTGTATTAATTCGTCATACAGGTGAACGGCAAACTTGGACACCTCCTTAAGAGTTTCATAGTTACTCCCGCCGTTTACCCGCACTTGCTTGTGAATGGGAAACGTAATTCCACCTAAACCCAATGAATATTCAGAGGATAGGGATTGATGAATATAACAAGGTTGAAATATTGCGCAGAAATGAAAGTGTAGAGATCGTGCGTCATAGGCTCTGACGTAATAGTCGGCCTTCAGCCAGCCGTCTGACGTCATACGCTCGTGCGTCATAGGCTCTGACGTACTAGTTGGCATTCAGTCAGCCGTCTGACGTCATACGCTCGTGCGTCATAGGCTGTAACATACAGGTGAAAGGCAAAGTTGGACACCTCCCGCCGTTTACCCGCACTTGCTTGTGAATGGGAAACGTAATTCCACCTAAACCCAATGAATATTCAGAGGATAGGGATTGATGGATATAACAAGGTTGAAATATTGCGCAGAAATGAAAGTGTAGAGATCGTGCGTCATAGGCTCTGACGTAATAGTTGGCCTTCAGCCAGCCGTCTGACGTCATACGCTCGTATGTCATAGGCTCTGACGTACTAGTTGGCATTCAGTCAGCCGTCTGACGTCATACGCTCGTGCGTCATAGGCTGTGACATACAGGTGAAAGGCAAAATTGGACACCTCCCGCCGTTTACCCGCACTTGCTTGTGAATGGGAAACGTAATTCCACCTAAACCCAATGAATATTCAGTACACACTATTTTCGTACACACTATTTTCAACGTCAAAACGTGGACTTGTGTTAATTTTCTATTCTTTGTTACCCACCTTAATCTTATCACCGAATTTAGGAATTATTCTTATATACTTTCCATACAGGTGACGGCAAACGTGAAATTGTATTAATTCGTCATACAGGTGAACGGCAAACTTGGACACCTCATAGTTACTCCCGCCGTTTACCCGCACTTGCTTGTGAATGGGAAACGTAATTCCACCTAAACCCAATGAATATTGAGAGGATAGGGATTGATGGATATAACAAGGGCGAAATATTGCGCAGAAATGAAAGTGTAGAGATCGTACACACTATTTTCAACGTCAAAACGTGGACTTCTATTCTTTGTTACCCACCTTAATCTTATCACCGAATTTAGGAATTATTCTTATATACTTTCCATACAGGTGAACGGCAAAGGTGAAATTGTATTAATTCGTCATACAGTGAACGGCAAACTTGGACACCTCCTTAAGAGTTTCATAGTTACTCCCGCCGTTTACCCGCACTTGCTTGTGAATGGGAAACGTAATTCCACCTAAGCCCAATGAATATTGAGAGGATAGGGATTGATGGATATAACAAGGGCGAAATATTGCGCAGAAATGAAAGTGTAGAGATCGTACACACTATTTTCAACGTCAAAACGTGGACTTGTGTTAATTTTCTATTCTTTGTTACCCACCTTAATCTTATCACCGAATTTAGGAATTATACTTATATACTTTCCATACAGGTGAACGGCAAAGGTGAAATTGTATTAATTCGTCATACAGGTGAACGGCAAACTTGGACACCTCCTTAAGAGTTTCATAGTTACTCCCGCCGTTTACCCGCACTTGCTTGTGAATGGGAAACGTAATTCCACCTAAACCCAATGAATATTGAGAGGATAGGGATTGATGGATATAACAAGGGCGAAATATTGCGCAGAAATGAAAGTGTAGAGATCGTACACACTATTTTCAACGTCAAAACGTGGACTTGTGTTAATTTTCTATTCTTTGTTACCCACCTCAACTTTTTTTTCTTTTCACGATGTATTTGAGTCGACAATTTCTCTTCTTGAAGGTCCATTCGAACTCAAATCACTGAGGCTCAGCCTCACTCAGCCTCCCTGAGCTCCCTGAGGCTCAGCCTCACTCAGCCTCCCTGAGGCTCAGCCTCACTGAGGCTCCCTGAGGCTCGCTGAGGCTAAGCCTCACTGTGGCTCGCTGAGCCTCAGCCTCACTGAGGCTCCCCGAGGCTCAGCTTCACTCAGCCTCCCTGAGCTCACTGAGGCTCCTAGAGACTCAGCCTCCCCCATTTCACACTCCTTCACCTCACACTCCTTCACCTAACCCAAAAATAAACATAGGTGAAGGAGTGTGAACCCAGGTGAAGAAGTGTGAATCATCGTCATTATATTACTGTTTCCCATGTAGTTTACCCGAACCAAGAATGAATAGTTCACCATTGAAGAATATAATGAATTTTTGGCATTTACCTAATGTTATTGAGCTCCTACTTAGACTCAAGGAGCATTTGTGTGGAGAGCATGTCTGTATGAATGAAGAGTTTCATAGTTACTCCCGCCGTTTACCCGCACTTGCTTGTGAATGGGAAACGTAATTCCACCTAAACCCAATGAATATTCAGTACACACTATTTTCGTACACACTATTTTCAACGTCAAAACGTGGACTTGTGTTAATTTTCTATTCTTTGTTACCCACCTAAATCTTATCACCGAATTTAGGAATTATTCTTATATACTTTCCATACAGGTGAACGGCAAAGGTGAAATTGTATTAATTCGTCATACAGGTGAACGGCAAACTTGGACACCTCCTTAAGAGTTTCATAGTTACTCCCGCCGTTTACCCGCACTTGCTTGTGAATGGGAAACGTTATTCCACCTAAACCCAATGAATATTCAGAGGATAGGGATTGATGAATATAACAAGGGCGAAATATTGCGCAGAAATGAAAGTGTAGAGATCGTGCGTCATAGGCTCTGACGTAATAGTTGGCCTTCAGCCAGCCGTCTGACGTCATACGCTCGTGGGTCATAGGCTCTGACGTACTAGTTGGCGTTCAGTCAGCCGTCTGACGTCATACGCTCGTGCGTCATAGGCTGTGACATACAGGTGAAAGGCAAAATTGGACACCTCCCGCGGTTTACCCGCACTTGCTTGTGAATGGGAAACGTAATTCCACCTAAACCCAATGAATATTCAGTACACACTATTTTCGTACACACTATTTTCAACGTCAAAACGTGGACTTGTGTTAATTTTTATTCTTTGTTACCCACCTTAATCTTATCACCGAATTTAGGAATTATTCTTATATACTTTCCATACAGGTGACGGCAAAGGTGAAATTGTATTAATTCGTCATACAGGTGAACGGCAAACTTGGACACCTCCTTAAGAGTTTCATAGTTACTCCCGCCGTTTACCCGCATTTGTTTGTGAATGGGAAACGTAATTCCACCTAAACCCAATGAATATTGAGAGGATAGGGATTGATGGATATAACAAGGGCGAAATATTGCGCAGAAATGAAAGTGTAGAGATCGTACACACTATTTTCAACGTCAAAACGTGGACTTCTATTCTTTGTTACCCACCTTAATCTTATCACCGAATTTAGGAATTATTCTTATATACTTTCCATACAGGTGAACGGCAAAGGTGAAATTGTATTAATTCGTCATACAGGTGAACGGCAAACTTGGACACCTCCTTAAGAGTTTCATAGTTACTCCCGCCGTTTACCCGCACTTGCTTGTGAATGGGAAACGTAATTCCACCTAAAGCCAATGAATGTTGAGAGGATAGGGATTGATGGATATAACAAGGGCGAAATATTGCGCAGAAATGAAAGTGTAGAGATCGTACACACTATTTTCAACGTCAAAACGTGGACTTGTGTTAATTTTCTATTCTTTGTTACCCACCTTAATCTTATCACCGAATTTAGGAATTATTCTTATATACTTTCCATACAGGTGAACGGCAAAGGTGAAATTGTATTAATTCGTCATACAGGTGAACGGCAAACTTGGACACCTCCTTAAGAGTTTCATAGGTACTCCCGCCGTTTACCCGCACTTGCTTGTGAATGGGAAACGTAATTCCACCTAAACCCAATGAATATTCAGAGGATAGGGATTGATGGATATAACAAGGGCGAAATATTGCGCAGAAATGAAAATGTAGAGATCGTACACACTATTTTCAACGTCAAAACGTGGACTTGTGTTAATTTTCTATTCTTTGTTACCCACCTCAACTTTTTGGTTTATTATCTTCGATAATGAACCATTGGAATCGCCCAAAGAAAAAATTTTTTTAACCCCCCCTCAAAATTTGTTGGTTTACGTTTCAAGATACGTAGATTCAGAAAATCGAATAAAAAAAAAATCCGTCCGTCCGCCGTACGCCGTACGCCGTCCGCCGTCCGCCGTACGCCGTACGCCGTCCGCGCCACTTTGCCCAGTTAGCGTTGAGTTAAAATTACGAAATTTTTTTTATGGGTTTCGACCAACCCCACAATGGTCCTCGAAACTTTTCAGAACCCTAGGTCAAGGGGAAGGGGTTCAAAACGAATTTTGAAAATTTGAAAATCTCATATCTCGAAAAATTCATATAGGACGATATGTTTTTTATTTCATATTTAGATAGAGTTTGTTCCGTAGAATTTTTTAAGACCATCCGCAGCTTTGTAGGACCAGATTGTGCCTCAAAGATTGTGCCTCACAACACGATCGTGACTCAAACTGTTGAAATACAGGTCCATTTTCATACTAACAAGCTCTTTGGAACATCATATGGCTTAAGCGATGTCGAGTTTGTTGTTCTGAGGTGCGTTTCGTGCTACGGAAATGAAGGTAATTTCGAATGTTTGTTGGTAGGTACTTCTTTTATAGAATAATTATTACCGACGTAGTATTAAAAACCCCAGAATTATATCGTATTAATTGATCATAATTAATAATAATTATCATTAATAATAAATACGAATTATTAATACCTAACAATAAATTATAATAATTTTCACTAGGTACTCGATAAAATTGTTAATAATTAGTGATAATTGATAATAATAATTAATCTAACATTTAGAATATAGACATTCAGACCTAGTGATCTAGACAGAAGGGTGATCTGTACAAAGAAGATAATGAACCGTTGTGTCAAGAATTTGCAGAGTTTTTTTCTTTTCACGATGTATTTGAGTCGACAATTTCTCTTCTTGAAGGTCCATTCGAACTCAAATCACTGAGGCTCAGCCTCACTCAGCCTCCCTGAGCTCCCTGAGGCTCAGCCTCACTCAGCCTCCCTGAGGCTCAGCCTCACTGAGGCTCCCTGAGGCTCGCTGAGGCTAAGCCTCACTGTGGCTCGCTGAGCCTCAGCCTCACTGAGGCTCCCCGAGGCTCAGCTTCACTCAGCCTCCCTGAGCTCACTGAGGCTCCTAGAGACTCAGCCTCCCCCATTTCACACTCCTTCACCTAACCCAAAAATGAACATAGGTGAAGGAGTGTGAACCCAGGTGAAGAAGTGTGAATCATAGTCATTATATTACTGTTTCCCATGTAGTTTACCCGAACCAAGAATGAATAGTTCACCATTGAAGAATATAATGAATTTATGGCATTTACCTAATGTTATTGAGCTCCTACTTAGACTCAAGGAGCATTTGTGTGGAGAGCATGTCTGTATGAATGAAGAGTTTCATAGTTACTCCCGCCGTTTACCCGCACTTGCTTGTGAATGGGAAACGTAATTCCACCTAAACCCAATGAATATTCAGTACACACTATTTTCGTACACACTATTTTCAACGTCAAAACGTGGACTTGTGTTAATTTTCTATTCTTTGTTACCCACCTAAATCTTATCACCGAATTTAGGAATTATTCTTATATACTTTCCATACAGGTGAACGGCAAAGGTGAAATTGTATTAATTCGTCATACAGGTGAACGGCAAACTTGGACACCTCCTTAAGAGTTTCATAGTTACTCCCGCCGTTTACCCGCACTTGCTTGTGAATGGGAAACGTAATTCCCCCCAAACCCAATGAATATTGAGAGGATAGGGATTGATGGATATAACAAGGGCGAAATATTGCGCAGAAATGAAAGTGTAGAGATCGTACACACTATTTTCAACGTCAAAACGTGGACTTGTGTTAATTTTCTATTCTTTGTTACCCACCTCAACTTTTTTTTCTTTTCACGATGTATTTGAGTCGACAATTGCTCTTCTTGAAGGTCCATTTGAACTCATATATTTGAACTTATATACTTTCCATACAGGTGAACGGCAAAGGTGAAATTGTATTAATTCGTCATACAGGTGAACGGCAAACTTGGACACCTCCTTAAGAGTTTCATAGTTACTCCCGCCGTTTACCCGCACTTGCTTGTGAATGGGAAACGTAATTCCACCTAAACCCAATGAATATTAAGAGGATAGGGATTGATGGATATAACAAGGTTGAAATATTGCGCAGAAATGAAAGTGTAGAGATCGTGCGTCATAGGCTCTGACGTAATAGTTGGCCTTCAGCCAGCCGTCTGACGTCATACGCTCGTATGTCATAGGCTCTGACGTACTAGTTGGCATTCAGTCAGCCGTCTGACGTCATACGCTCGTGCGTCATAGGCTGTGACATACAGGTGAAAGGCAAAATTGGACACCTCCCGCCGTTTACCCGCACTTGCTTGTGAATGGGAAACGTAATTCCACCTAAACCCAATGAATATTCAGTACACACTATTTTCGTACACACTATTTTCAACGTCAAAACGTGGACTTGTGTTAATTTTCTATTCTTTGTTACCCACCTTAATCTTATCACCGAATTTAGGAATTATTCTTATATACTTTCCATACAGGTGACGGCAAAGGTGAAATTGTATTAATTCGTCATACAGGTGAACGGCAAACTTGGACACCTCCTTAAGAGTTTCATAGTTACTCCCGCCGTTTACCCGCACTTGCTTGTGAATGGGAAACGTAATTCCACCTAAACCCAATGAATATTGAGAGGATAGGGATTGATGGATATAACAAGGGCGAAATATTGCGCAGAAATGAAAGTGTAGAGATCGTACACACTATTTTCAACGTCAAAACGTGGACTTGTGTCAATTTTCTATTCTTTGTTACCCACCTTAATCCTATCACCGAATTTAGGAATTATTCTTATATACTTTTCATACAGGTGAACGGCAAAGGTGAAATTGTATTAATTCGTCATACAGGTGAACGGCAAACTTGGGCACCTCCTTAAGAGTTTCATAGGTACTCCCGCCGTTTACCCGCACTTGCTTGTGAATGGGAAACGTAATTCCACCTAAACCCAATGAATATTCAGAGGATAGGGATTGATGGATATAACAAGGGCGAAATATTGCGCAGAAATGAAAATGTAGAGATCGTACACACTATTTTCAACGTCAAAACGTGGACTTGTGTTAATTTTCTATTCTTTGTTACCCACCTCAACTTTTTGGTTTATTATCTTCGATAATGAACCATTGGAATCGCCCAAAGAAAAAATTTTTTTAACCCCCCCTCAAAATTTGTTGGTTTACGTTTCAAGATACGTAGATTCAGAAAATCGAATAAAAAAAAAATCCGTCCGTCCGCCGTACGCCGTACGCCGTCCGCCGTACGCCGTCCGCGCCACTTTGCCCAGTTAGCGTTGAGTTAAAATTACGAAATTTTTTTTATGGGTTTCGACCAACCCCACAATGGTCCTCGAAACTTTTCAGAACCCTAGGTCAAGGGGAAGGGGTTCAAAACGAATTTTGAAAATTTGAAAATCTCATATCTCGAAAAATTCATATAGGACGGTATGTTTTTTATTTCATATTTAGATAGAGTTTGTTCCGTAGAATTAGTAGAGTCACATTTACTTATAAAAGAATATCAAAGCTATTTTTTATTACAAATCAAGTATTTTCGGAACTTTGGAAGATGTGGGCGTTACCCAATCGTTAACCACATTTGAATCAGAGTCCATATTGATTGTGCACTATGGTTCATCGTCTAATCAGTATCAGAGGAAGTCGACTCTGCATCTGCCCGGCGTTGTCCCTTGGAATCAGAAGTTTTAGAGCGTAGACTCATTTGCCTCCTTCGTTTGGATGATTTCTCGCCTGCAATAAATTACAATAATTTTAAGAAGGAATGAGTATATTCTAGAGTAGATTCAGGATTTGATTTCCATATCCTAAAGAATGAAAGAAAGAAGAAAGAATGAAGAAAGAATGAAATTTAGGAGAGGAATTTAGTATGTTGACTCTCAAAACACTTCAATGAATTTGATACTCTATGGGAGATGAGATATAAATATCTCTTAGGATAGGTACCTCTTTACTGATTTCTTGAAAATTATATACTTTTAAATATTAATGACCCCCTCTGCCCCAATAAACCTATATATATTTGAACTAAACGGGAAATAAACACTTCCAACACAAAGTGATATCGTGAAACGTGAAATAAGCGAAACGCGACACAATAAGTGATATCGAACGACTTGTAATTGATAGATTGAATAACTTGTAATAAAAATGGGCAGCGGAACTCCCTGACAACTCAATGACCATAAGGCAACTGGTTTTCTTAACACCAAGATGGCGACTAAACAACCGCTCAAGTCAAAGTCAGAGTCTTCCCTCCAACATTCAAAATGGTAGGGTGAACCGCAAGACGACCAATTCTGGTAGGCCCAAGTAGGTAGTAGTTGGTAGTTTATCGTTCACACGGCCTTTCTGACGGGATTGCGTCTCTGCAATCAGGGTGGCCCTTGAAAAAACAGAAAAAGGAAAACACAGCATTAGTCCTTACAGCAGGACCAAAGCACAGGGCCTAAGCCCAAGGAAAGGCGCATAAGGCATAAAGCACATTAATGAGAAGAGAAATGAGATCAGTGTGAAAGAATGTCAATACCACACATTTACAGGGAGGAAGGTACGCATACCTTCTAATTAGTCAAAGTAGGCGCAGAAATTGCGACAAAATGAACGTCATAAAGACCATTAACAACAGAGATGAGTAAGTATTTGAGCAAATAACATCGATGATCACAACACGGCCGGCAACCATAGCCAAGGCGTTCACAATGACCTGCCCAAAGCAAGGCCAAACTCAACACAGGGGCAACAAGCCCAACACCATATAAGGCACAACGGAGGAGTTCTATGGGAGGAAATAGGAGCACTGAGCAGAGGCTATCCCCACAGCACCCACATCGGCAAGCGAAAAGTGAGGCACCATGAGAACAGACACAGCGCTAAGCGACACGTGTAAATAAACAGAGAAGCAGACACATCGCAAGCGAAAAGTTAATCCACTCCCTGCAGTTCCGCCCAGCACAACCACCGCCACCCCCAGAACACTCCAATCAGCAAAGCTGACGCTAGTCATCATCCTCAGAGGAATTCTTGGAAGAACCAATAGCAAATTCGCTCATCTCAGCTGCATCAGGCACTTTACGAAGCCTATCGTGCGCGTACTTATAGGTACGACGCCCATCTATTGTCCTCAGTTCATAACGGTCATTAGGTAAGACTTTCGTCACCTTAACAGGACCTTTAAACTTTGCGTCAAGTTTTACAAGATTTCGTTCGTCTTGCTTTAACAATACCAAATCTCCAACCTTGAATGGTTGTACTTTTGCTTTACCTTTATCAAACAATGTCTTACTATACACCGAATGTTTAGAAATCCTGGTAGACGCTTGCTCTCTCAACTTAGGGATATCAGCATCAGAATTAGCATCACTGTGGGTGTTAAAACCAGTATTACACACTATTAAAGAACTTGGATGAGACACTTTTCCAAACATCAATTCCATAGGTGATAATTTAGTGATAGCATGAGGGGTTGTGTTTAAAGTCAACTGAATCTCCCCAATAGAGTCCTGCCATGAATTGTGCTGATCCATCTCAGCAACAGTCAGCATGTCTTTTAACGTACCCATAACTCTTTCAACTTGCCCATTGGCTCGGCTAGAGCCAGTAGCAATGAAATGTAGCTCAATTTGTAACTCAGAACAGAAGTCCTGAAAATGCTTAGATGCAAATGAACGCCCTTGATCTACTACCAGGCGAGCCATAGGACCAAACAAGGAAATAGCTGAACGAACAGCCAGAATTGCGTTTTTTGCTTCCAATTTGTGTGTAAGAAACAAAAGGCAATATTTAGTGAAACCATCAATAAAAACAAACAAGTAGTCGCGTGTATCCTTCTTCCCACTTAATTTTCCTGATAAGTCAAGATGAACAGTGTGCCAAGGTTCTGCCACCTTTTCAATGGGGTGTAACGATATTTGACGAGCACCACCTGACACTCTTTTAGCCATTTTACACGTAACACAATTGTCAACAAACCTTTGAACAAATCTAGCCATGTGTTCAAACCAATAGAAATTGTAAAGTGTTTCTAGTGTTTTCTCTGATCCAAGATGGAAAATGGAATTATGAACGTTATCAACTATGGACCATCGTAACGAATGGGGAACAATTGGCAGGCAAAGGGTGCGTGAATTTCTTTGAATTTTTCGGTGTAATATGCCAGATCTAATTTCGTATGTATTCCTGATATCATCATCAATGCCGTCAGAGCTTAATTTCGTAACAATCTCTGATATGAAAGGGTCTTTCTGCTGTTCAGCCAACAACCAGTCAGTAGAGATAGAAACAGCTAGCACTTGCTTACAAGTAGGGGCTTCATGAGGATTAATTGTGATACCACATCGCTTACGTCCATGAGGACGAATTTTACTATTAGCAAATTTGGGTTGAGGGTTCAGATCAGTGGAAACGTCAGAGGTAAAAGGAGGTAACTGAACATCAATAAAAGGCTCCAAATCTGCAACTGGATTTCGAGAAAGGAAATCTACATGTAACATCTTTTGTCCAGGTCTATATTCAATTGTAAAATCGTAATTTTGTAGGAAAACCCACCATCTTTGTACACAAGAAACTAGTTGCAATTTATTTTGCGTGGCTTTCAAAGACTGGCAATCCGTGACAACTGTAAAATGATGGTCTCTCAAATAGTTGTGGAAATGTTTCACTGATTTGGCCAATGCAATTGTTTCCAACTCATACGAATGGAGCTTGGCTTCTCCAGATGTTGTCCGTTTACTATAGTACGCTACTGGTCGTGGGGTTTTGTTCACAATATTTAATAAAATTGCACCGTAACCAATGGAGGAGGCGTCAGTGTGTAGTTGAATGGGATAATTTGAGTCAAAAATCATGAGAGTAGGGGAATTGGTAAGCAAAGAAATTATAGTTTGTCTTGCATCTTCGCATTCATCAGTCCAATCAGTAATCTTACCATCAATATGAGACTTAGCAGTGAGTCTGTATAAAGGTGCCATGATAGTTGAAAAGTTTTTAATAAATTTTCTGAAATATGTAGCAAGCCCTATAAAGGATCTTAGCGCCCTTATGGTAGCAGGAGGGGGCACGCGCCTGAGTGCGTCAACTTTTTGTGAATTGGGGCGAATTTCTCCATCTTGAACTTCATAACCTAAATAGGTAACTTTGGTTGTGAGAAACGAACATTTATTCAAATTGAAGGAAAATCCTTTTGCTGTTAGCACTGTCAGAACTTTATCTAAATGATCAAGTGCTTCCTCACTACTTTCACCTATGACCAAAATATCATCTGTATACACAACTGCATAGGTGTTGGCTAAATCACCCAAAGCTGTCATCACAGCATCTTGAAATGCGCTAGGGGCATTTCTCAGCCCAAAGGGTACCGTTAAAAACTCAAAATGACCATCAGGTGTTATAAACGCTGTTTTTTCTATTGAGTCTGAATGTAGGGGAAGTTGATAAAATCCTGAAAGCATGTCAAGTTGGGAATAGAACTTAGCACCACGTAGCCGTGCAATCTGGTCGTCAATAAATGGCAAGGGAAACCGAAGAGGTATGGTCACAGCATTCAATTTGCGATAATCTACAGCCATTCTCCAATCACCTGTTTTCTTAGGCACAATTAAAACTGGACTTGCAAATGGTGACTTGCTAGGACGAGCGATCCCCGCCTTAACCAGCTCGGCTACCCTGACTCGAACCATCTCACGTTCTTTTGGACTCATTCTATAAGGTTTTTGATAAACAACTTTTTGAGGATCTGACAGTCTGATTTGCAACATACCAGTTGTAATACGAGTCCTAGGAATACCTGACATGAAAAAATCACGATACTTGTTTAAAATTGTCATCAAGTCAGATGTACTGTCAGGTGGTAGATCAGTTCTGATCTTGTCAAACTGTAATTGTTTTTCAGCACATCCAACCACTAAGTTTGAGGGGATATCTTTGTCAACATTTATATCAAAGTCATCGAGAAACTCGTCAACATTGGCCAATTCATGTGGTGACAAATTATTCAAAGAATTTTCAAATTGATCATCAAAACTACTCAGAACTGCAGACGAATTTACGAGTTTTGGTGGCTCACTAACCGATTTAAATTTCAATGAGCACTTTTCCTTAGAAATTACCATCTCAAAATTGGGAAACAAAATTTCACGGCCAACTATCAAAGGATAAGGCAAAAGATTATCATTCACCAAGTAAAACATAATATTCAGGTCAATGTCATTGATTGTCACTTGTACTTCCATTTGAGAAGTACATTTGAGTGTAGAGGCTCCCAATCCATGCAATACAATTGATTTAGATTTTTTCAAACCCTCAAATTCCGAACTAAATTCTGAACCAAGTAGAGAGCATTCGCTACCAGAATCAAAGTGGTAAGAATATTGCTTACCCTTATGTGTTAAGGTGCCAGAAGGATTTATTTGGCACAATCCAACACGCTTCTCCATGTGCTTGACACCAGCCTGATGGTTTCCTGGCTCCTTCCGACGAGAATCCTGTTTCTTTGGACAGCTGGATGCATAGTGGCCTTTTCCAGAGCAGGAAAAGCAAATGACGTCACTCTTCGTCGTCTTTGAAAACTTAGGTTGTTGAGGAGGTTCTGAACGAGAAGGAGAACGCTGACTGGAGGAGGAGGAGTTGTAGTAACTCACTCTGGCATCGGACGAGCCCTTTTTATGCGTTGAAAAACGTAGTCTTTTAGGGTTGTCGTCCGCATCAGTCGAATCGATTGGGCGTTTGTAATTCAGTAACCTCATCTCTTTTAAAAGCTGTTCACGGCTTATGATGTCCTCTGTATGTGCCAAACGTCTTACTCTTGAGTCTGTAAGAGCTAACTGCCCCACAACTGCTGCTACTGCTATCTGTTCATGACACAATCCCTTCCAACTTGCAGTTAGTTTGTGGATCATCCTTGACGCAAATGTGATATAGGTCTCGTTACTATCCTTTGGCTGAGATCGTAAAAAATGGAAAAATACGCAAGCGGGGGTGTCTACAGCGTCCCATTGAGTAAGGAAAGCATTTTTGAAGTCACTCCATGTTAATTCAGGACTGGCAATTGATGTGAACCACGTCGCAGCTTCCCCTTTCAATGACTGTCCAAGTGCAATTATGAGGGCACCACCACTTTTGTTATTGTCATTTAAGCAACACTCAACAGTCGCGCACCATGATTTCGGATCCAAGCTGTCATTTTTCGGATCAAACTCGGGTAACTTAACTTGAGGACTATTGTTAGTGAACATACCCGAACGCGATGAGGGTGCCAACGCAAGATTGAGCATATTTTCTAGTCGGCGATTTTGTTCCATCATCTGACGATTTTGAATCTCCAAGATCGAGATAATGCGATCCCTTGAATCACTGCCAACAAGTTCCGGAGTTCCGGCCCTACAGGTCGCGTCACCTTGAGTACTGGGTTCTCCATTGTCCTCTCTTTCCGAGTCATCGTGATCTTCGTGGATATTCATCCCACTTCTGATTTGAACTAAACGGGAAATAAACACTTCCAACACAAAGTGATATCGTGAAACGTGAAATAAGCGAAACGCGACACAATAAGTGATATCGAACGACTTGTAATTGATAGATTGAATAACTTGTAATAAAAATGGGCAGCGGAACTCCCTGACAACTCAATGACCATAAGGCAACTGGTTTTCTTAACACCAAGATGGCGACTAAACAACCGCTCAAGTCAAAGTCAGAGTCTTCCCTCCAACATTCAAAATGGTAGGGTGAACCGCAAGACGACCAATTCTGGTAGGCCCAAGTAGGTAGTAGTTGGTAGTTTATCGTTCACATATATATATATTTTTTGCAGGGGAAAAATCATAAAATTGCAAGCTATGCGAGTACAAGGCTGCTCGTCCCTCAACTCTTTCAGTGCACATGAGAACCCACACAGGTACCTGCAGGTTTAGTTACTAAAACTATGATTCCATATATTTACTCTTGTGCCACTGAGTACTTGTAATTTGCATCATTGATGAAGTAGTGAGAATCCTTTCATTCTTCTAAGTGAATAGGTGACTTTTTCTCTCATAGAAGTGGATGAGATGTATACCTCTTGAAGTATATATAAGTTAACTTTCTCTTTTGGTTTATTATCTTCGATAATGAACCATTGGAATCGCCCAAAGAAAAAATTTTTTTAACCCCCCCTCAAAATTTGTTGGTTTACGTTTCAAGATACGTAGATTCAGAAAATCGAATAAAAAAAAATCCGTCCGTCCGCCGTACGCCGTCCGCGCCACTTTGCCCAGTTAGCGTTGAGTTAAAATTACGAAATTTTTTTTATGGGTTTCGACCAACCCCACAATGGTCCTCGAAACTTTTCATAACCCTAGGTCAAGGGGAAGGGGTTCAAAACGAATTTTGAAAATTTGAAAATCTCATATCTCGAAAAATTCATATAGAACGGTATGTTTTTTATTTCATATTTAGATAGAGTTTGTTCCGTAGAATTTTTTAAGACCATCCGCAGCTTTGTACGACCAGCCGTTCGTTCTCAATGACGGCTCAAAGATTGTGCCTCACAACACGATCGTGAATCAAATTGTTGAAATACAGATCCATTTTCATACTAAAAGCTCTTTGGAACATCATATGGCTTAAGTGATGTCGAGTTTGTTGTTCTGAGGTGCGTTTCGTGCTACGGAAATGAAGGTAATTTCGAATGTTTGTTGGTAGGTACTTCTTTTATAGAAAAATTATTTCCGACGTAGTTTTAAAAACCCCAGAATTATATCGTATTAATTAATCATAATTAATAATCATTATTACTAATAATGAATACGAATTATTAATACCTAACAATAAATTATAATAATTTTCACTAGGTAGGTACTTGATTAAATTGTTAATAATTAGTGATAATTGATAATAATAATTAATCTAACATTTAGGATCTAGACATTTAGACCTAGTGATCTAGACAGAAGGGTGATCTGTACAAAGAAGATAATGAACCGTTGTGTCAAGAATTTGCAGAGTTTTTTTTTTGCAGGAGAAAAACCATATTCTTGCCATCTATGCGACTACAAGGCTGCTTGGCAAGGAGATCTAGCAAAGCACATGACAACACACACAGGTACCTGCAGGTTTAGTTACTAAAACTATAATTTCATATATTTACTCCAGTGCCACTGAGTACTTGTAATTTGCATCATTGATGAAGTAGTAAGAATCCTTTCATTCTTCTAAGTGAATAGGTGACTTTTTCTCTCATAGAAGTGGATGAGATGTATACCTCTTGAAGTATATATAAGTTAACTTTCTCTTTTTTTTTTGCAGGAGAAAAACCATATTCTTGCCATCTATGCGACTACAAGGCTGCTTGGCAAGGAGATCTAGCAAAGCACATGACAACACACACAGGTACCTGCAGGTTTAGTTACTAAAACTATAATTTCATATATTTACTCCAGTGCCACTGAGTACTTGTAATTTGCATCATTGATGAAGTAGTAAGAATCCTTTCATTCTTCTAAGTGAATAGGTGACTTTTTCTCTCATACAAGTGGATGAGATTTAAATCATCTTGAAGTAGGTATATTGAAGTTAACTTATTTTTTGCAGGCGAAAAACCATTCTCTTGTCATCTATGCAACTACAAGGCTGCTCGTTCACAACATCTTTCAAACCACATGAGAACCCACACAGGTACCTGCAGGTTTAGTTACTAAAACTATAATTCCATATATTTACTCCAGTGCCACTGAGTACTTGTAATTTGCATCATTGATGAAGTAGTAAGAATCCTTTCATTCTTCTAAGTGAATAGGCGACTTTTTCTCTCATACAAGTGGATGAGATTCAAATCATCTCGAAGTACATTGAAGTTACCGTTTTTATTTGCAGGAGAAAAACCATTCTCTTGCCATCTATGCAACTACAAGGCTGCTCGGCGAGGACATATTTCAATGCACATGAGAACCCACACAGGTACCTGCAGGTTTAGTCACTAAAACCATAATTCCATATATTTACTCTAGTGCCACTGAGTGCTTGTAATTTGCATCATTGATTAAGTAGTAAGAATCCTTTCATTCTTTTAAGTGAATAGATGATTTTTTCTCTCATACAAGTGGATGAGATTCAAATCATCTTGAAGTACTCGTATATTGAAGTTAACTCTTTTTTTGCAGGAGAAAAACCATTCTCTTGCCATCTATGCAACTACAAGGCTGCTCGTTCACAACATCTTTCAAACCACATGAGAACCCACACAGGTACCTGTTTAGTTACTAAAACTATAATTCCATGTATTTACTCTTGTGCCACTGAGTACTTGTAATTTGCATGATTGATGAGGTAGTAAGAATCCTTTCATTCTGCCAAGAGAATAGGTGACTTTTTTCTCATACAAGTGGATGAGATTTAAATCATCTTGAAGTATAATATACTTCAATACTATTGAAGATAACGTTTTTTTTTTTTTTTTTTTTTTTTTTTTCAGGAGAAAAACCATTTTCTTGCCATCTATGCAACTACAAGGCTGCTCGGCAAGGACAGATTTCAATGCACATGAGAACCCACACAGGTACCTGCAGGTTTAGTTACTAAAACTATAATTCCATATCTAGGCAGAGTAAGAAAAACGCGTAACACATGGACGGAAACAATTTATTCAAAGACATTGACATTCACGACCGAGGCTAGGACACAGTATAATAATAGAAGACACAACAGGTGGGGGTTGACCAACTCGATGGTCTAAGACATACTTCCGAATGTAGAACTCTACTTCACCTTTTTCTTTCAACAGGTACACCATGCCAAAATTGCTGAAGTGATCCAAAAATGACACATAATATCTCTTTCCATCATGGGTTGGGGGTGATATTTTGCCACATACATCACAGGATACGATCTCTAATACAGCCTTTGCCTTACGATCAGCGGAAATATCTTTCATAAAACTAGCCCTGGTTTGCTTGGCCTTCATGCACGTATCACATATGCCTTCGATTGGGTACTTACTCGAATGACCCATCCTTCGATGCATCAACAAAGCTCCACTATTCGTAGCACTTGCCACCGCCGAAGATCTCAGCTTCAGAGAAACATAATACAGATTTCCGCGCTTTACACCAACCAAAACCGTACGATCACCATTCATAATTTTCGCCTGTCCATCATCAAAAACTACGTGTAAACCATTTTCCACCATCTGCTTAACCGATAGCAAATTAAACGAGAGTTTATCACATGCGTAAACGTTTTTGAGAGAAATCGACTTGCCATCATTCGACATCACAGGCAATGTTCCAGCAGTTTTACCGATAATACATTCTCCGAGTTTGGCAACACCAATTCGCATATTTGCTTCGCTCGAATTTCTCAGGAATAGCCCAAACTCCGCTTTAATCAAATGATGAGTAGCGCCACTATCAATAACGAAGTGAATATCATCAAAACACAAGTCTGAGTTCGATTGTTGTTGTTTACATTCGTTATCCGCACTATCAAAAGTAAAGAAGACAATATCATCCTCTTCCACTTCGCTGTTATTTGCTGCATTGGCGGATCGATGAGAGGGACACTCCGAGCGACGATGCCCCCTCCCCTGACACCTGTAACACTTCCCGCTGAATTCGAATGAATTGTGATCACGGTTAGCACCAGTCCGGCTTTGCGAAGATGAGGCTCTATCTTCCCCTCCTCCAGGATTGCGACTTGAATCTCGTCCAACATGTCCGCCACGATATTTTGTATTACCTCGGTTACCGTTGAATGTACGGAAACCTCGACCCCGACCAATAAATGCATTTTCGGGCACCAAATCATTTTTTTCTTCATTTCTCTTACCGATTCGTACGCTTTCAGACAGCAACTTGTTTCTTACGAAATCTTTCGAGACTGAATTGGAACCAGCAGCTAACATTACATCAATCGATGTCACCACTGCATCGAATTCTTCCGGCATCGCTGATAAAAGCTGGGAAATATATTCTTCATCGTTGATTTTTCCGCCGACGTTATTAATACCAAGTATTGTCCGATCAAATTCCACCAGGAAATCATTCAAACTCGTACTCCGAGAGTAGGTTAGATTTCTCAACTGTCTTTGAAGTTGAACCCTAGTGTTCATCCCCGTTTGTACATACATGGCTTTCAATGAACTTATCATTTCCCTGGCAGTGTTTCGATTTCTGATCAGATCGAGAACACTATCTGCCGTACACTGAACGACTAGATCCTTGGCTTTAGCGTCTTCCTTCAACCATTCTTTCATACCATCCTCGTCCGCATTACTAGGTTTCTCCCTGCTGATTACGCTCAAACACGAGTTCCGTTCCAGGAGACGTTCAACTCGAAACAGCCAATTTTCGAAGCCTGTTCCATCGAACAGTTTTATGTTGACCGGTAGGGAAGCTGCCATCTTCGTGACCACGAAAAAACGAAACCGTACCGAACGAAACCGGGACCACGTTTTCGACACGAACCGATACCACTCCACCAACGCACAACCAAAAAACTCTCGCGTTAATTTTTACCTCCACTTCCACACGTCCTCTGGGCCCATAACCTCTAGGCAGAGTAAGAAAAACGCGTAACACATGGACGGAAACAATTTATTCAAAGACATTGACATTCACGACCGAGGCTAGGACACAATATAATAATGGAAGACACAACAGGTGGGGGTTGACCAACTCGATGGTCTAAACTGGGCAGAGCCCCATAGAAGCTAATAGTGTGATTGAAACCAATACCATATATTTACTCTTGTGTTACTGAGTACTTGTAATTTTCATGATTGATGAAGTAGTAAGAAACCTTTCATTCTTTTAAGTGAATAGATGGCTTTTTTTCTCATACAAGTGGATGAGATTTAAATCATCTTGAAGTATATTGAAGTTAACGTTTTTTTTTTTGCAGGAGAAAAACCATTCTCTTGCGATCTATGCGACTACAAGGCTGCTCAGCGAGTACATATTTCAAGGCACATGAGAACCCACACAGATACCTGCAGGTTTAGTTACTAAAACTATAATTCCATATATTTTTTCTTGTGCCACTGAGTGCTTGTAATTTCCATCATTGATGAAGTTGGCATCTTTTCAAGCTGCTAAGTGAATAGGTGATTTTTCCTCGCATACAAGAGGATGAGATTTACCTCATCTTGAAGTATACTTTGATTTGAAAAATATCCAGGCATAGCCCCATTATGAATGGTAGCTAGGTACTTGTTAAATAGACAGCCACACTACTTACATGTTAGGTACCTTCCTATGTTCATATCATCAACTATTAGGGCCAGGAGCGTAGCGTGGCTCTGAACGTGGGGGTACTGCACCCAATTCAGTCAGAGACACACTCACACGCCCGCGCCAGAATACACACAGATGGACGCACACAATGTACGTGTGACGTCACCCCCCCCCCCCACATCAGCGATAATTTTGTGGTTCATAATAAGAAGAATTTGCCATAATAAGTAGAAGGTAAAGATCCACGATCTCACTCAGATCGTGGATCTTTGCCTTCTTCTTCTTCTTTTTCTTAGATGACTTGCCTTCTTGATAGGTAGGTAGCATGGAAGAAGGAATTCTTCCATGGGTTGTGTAGTGTATGTAAATGTAGTTCTTCGTTAAAGATATTGAATTATTTGAAGATTGGGGGGAACGAAATATACGGTGCACTTGGTTGTAAACGAACTATATTTTTTTCACCTGAAGGTTCTTCTTCCACTCTCCGGTTATCTTATTCTTTCTCTAGTTTTGTATTACATGGTATGACATGGCGTACACAACAGGTTGGTAGGTAGCTAATTTTCAATTGAATGTTTTACTTTTGATTCAATATTTTGTTATTCGTAATGAATTGCTTCATCATTCAACTTCTACTTACATTCTTCACTTCTTGTGGGGACGAGCCGCTTCCTGCGCTCCCCCTGACGCTACGCCCCTGATTAGGGCTGCAGTTTAGAAAGAAGAAGAAAATACTAAATATGAAAATCAAATCCTGAATCTACTCTAGAATATACTCATTCCTTCTTAAAATTATTGTAATTTATTGCAGGCGAGAAATCATCCAAACGAAGGAGGCAAATGAGTCTACGCTCTAAAACTTCTGATTCCAAGGGACAACGCCCGGCAGATGCAGAGTCGACTTCCTCTGATACTGATTAGACGATGAACCATAGTGCACAATCAATATGGACTCTGATACAAATGTCGTTGACGATTGGGTCACGCCGACATCTTCCAAAGTTCCGAAAATACTTGATTTGTGAAAAAATAGCTTTGATATTCTTTTATAAGTAAATGTGACTCTCATCTAAAACACTCGTTGACTTTGATTGGTCCTGTTTAACCCTTTAGTGCATGATTTGTTCTTTTGTTGAGGAAAAATCTGTGTGGTAGGAATAGGTCTCAGGATAGCGGGAAAAATAAGGAAAGATTTCATCACTGTTTTTTCCCTGGAATTCCTTAAAACTGGAAAGTGTCTGAAGGCATCATTGTACGTATGGGCAGCACCTCGCTATGGACCTTGGGAGGGTGTTGTCATCAATGAAATCCTGTTTTAATGAGCATTTGAATTTATTGAAACACGCGAGAATCTTCAAAAACCGATTGGTTCGTGTTCTCTTGTTGAATATTTGTACAACTGTTTGACAATTAAGAATGACAATCCTTCAACACGTTTTTCCTTCATTTAAACACAAATAAACTTCACATTTCTCACAATAACCACAATTTTGGAGTTGGGTTCCTCTTGAAACTGAAGGAGTGTGCGCTGGGCATTGAGGGAGGTCAACTTCTACAAAGTCAAACAACTCATTTTCATCTGGAAACCGACCAACCAACTAGTCCCCATTCGTCTCTCACAAATCGTCTGGAAATTCTTAAAAATTCATTGGGAGGTTCACAAAGAACCAGGAGCGTAGCGTGACTCAGGACATGGAGGTACCGCACTCAATTCAACACCCCCCCCCCCTCCCCACTCATACTAACTCTATCACCCTCAAAATGACAAGTGACTTAGTTACATTACACCTTCGAGGTCACTCTGGGGTCAAAATTGACCCCACCGAATATATTTTGTATGATTTTTGGGCCTTACAATTTTTTTATTTATTTTGTAAATTAGGTTGTTAGCATTGGCTAGGCGAGGAAGTGATAGCATCTGGCTGTATACGTTGTGACCTCGAGCCAGAGGGTTGTGAATCTCTTGTGGGGCACTTTCGACCCCAGTGTGTCTTCTGCGTTCCTAATTTTGTTCTGTTGGGGTAGCCATTGACCCCAGTGTGTATTTTGGATTTCATCACTAGGTAAGTCAGATAATATCATAATTCACTTATTTTCTCATAGAAAATAAGTATTTTTATAATCTGGTAGTCAGTAGGTATTTCTTTTCCTCGACCACTCCTACTAGATGACTCAGGTGAAGATTCTCAACTGGGTAAATGTGTCTAGTTGATGGGCTATCATAGGTCAGGTTTCATTTTGGTTCAAAAAATGGTTTGGGTTTTGGCATTTTATGTACTCAGATGGGTTTTTCCTGACTAAGGTTGAATTGACTACATTACTGCTTAACACCTACTAATTATTTTATTCATTTTTAGAGCGTGTTTACGTTCTGACGACCGCACTACGAGAAATGAAAGACGACTGACCGATAAATTTGCACCCATTCGAGAGATATGGGACACTTTTATTGCAAACTGTACAAGTTCACAGTCATACGAAACGACGTGTGAAAAATGCAATTAGGTACTTATAACAAATAATAATACTAATTATCTATCTAATAATTCCGTCGTGTTTTTAAAAACAACTTTTAAAAATACATTCATATTTCGTTTTTTATATGTGCCTATCGCTTAAATAAAAAATTAATAGAATGAGATGATAAACAATTGAATGCGGAATAAAAACAGTGTAGCAGTTTAGGTTAGAAAAAAGGAAGAGATGTGAAAAATGGGGTAAGTTCAAGGTATCGTGAAAACTTTACTATTCAACTTACAAAGTTACAGTTTTTTCTGACTATTCGAGAGATAGACAGCTTTGATAACTTGCT
The DNA here is from genome assembly GCA_963920205.1 of Stenodema calcarata. NCBI lineage: Eukaryota > Metazoa > Arthropoda > Insecta > Hemiptera > Miridae > Stenodema > Stenodema calcarata. The sequence goes on from OY986051.1 coordinate 2,716,897, forward strand.
TTTAATTATTGTGTATCTTCAGAACTGAATTTTTAATATTCATATGCCCAAAACTTTGATTTTTGAAAATTTTACTAAGAATGGTTTCAAGCAACCCCGAATAAAATATTCAATTCTACTTAATGTACCTATTCTATTTCTTGTTTCTATGCGTAGGTAGGTTAATATCTGATTTTTTTAAATAGTTAGTTATTGGGAAACTATTTATTGAGTATAATATATAAATTAAAATACATTTGGGGTCAATTTTGACCCCAGAGTGTCTACCGTGTCACAAAAAAAAAATGATGAAAAAAATGCTTGCATACGAGTCTGCAACACATTGGGACATTTTATGTCAATATTAATAATATCCAATCTTAACAAACCGTTCAGTAACAAATTTATTTTTAATCACAGATATATCTAACTTAATTCGCAGGACTTTGGGAGAAGCTTTTTAAAAAACTTGTTAAACTTCCAAAGTCCTAAATTAAGAAATTTATTTTTCGGACAACCGTTACACAGGAAAATAGGATCGAACTGGACTGGACGAGCGTGAGAGAGACACTGCCGGCTCTGCTTGCTTCAGCATTTATTATCCGTAAACTTGGCGATTTACGTTACCGTATCTCCTCCCCCTTTAGATCTTTCCACTACCTGGAAGGTGGATAGAAAAATTCGGCGGGGTTGCTATTTGGCTAGTAGGGGTTGCAGTATCAGTTCGAACCTTAACATTTTTCATTTTATGATTACAGTAGTGAATAAAGTAAGATATACAAACAATCCCTACAACATATACAATTATAGTTTATATACTAGGGGTGAAATATTGCCTCAAGTCTAAAGGAGTTATTCTTTGAACATGATTTAATTTAACAGCTTGAAAATTTAGGTCTTTCGGGTTAATTGTTACATCTGAAATCTGATTGTCTTTGACTTTCAAATTTAGGTCTGTTAATAAATTTGGTTGGCCGACCGATTCGCTCTCAAGGTGTAAAGGAAGATTATGATAGAAGATTTCACTATCTTCGTTCTGAGGTAGGTACTTTTCATGCTACTGAATGAAGGTAATTTCGCATGTTCGATGGTAGGTACTTCTTTCATAGAAACATCTTTCCGGCGTAGGTAGGTGGAATTACAAACCCTGGAATCAAGACCGATATAAAAAAATGGTTTAAGAACAACGAAGATCGATAAGAACTGCGGGAGACCCCATGAAAGTAGGAGTGCATTGGTGGATGTTTCAAACCCAACTACCCTAAGGGACGTATCGCATTGGCCAACCACACCGAAACGGAAGGGAAACCGCATGACACACAGAATGCCCTATGTCATCTCAAGCAAACTATGGCGTCAAGTGTATGATGAGAAAGATGAAAAGAAAAAGCAAGAACAGGCTGCAAAAGATGAGCGACGAAAAATACGGGAGAATAATAAGGCATCCAAGGAGCCAAAGGAAAATATGAAGAATTCGATCGTGGAGCCAACCCCTGGGACCTCCCAAATCACCAAAGCCTCTTGGAGTAAGCTTTGTTTTAAATGTGGGGGAACAGCTAAGAACAACGACAGCCACAGGTGCGAATCGTGTGAGAAGATATTCCACCAAAGATGTAGGTACTTCCCACGTCATCGAGGACCTCGGGGACGACGCAGTATTCTCTGTATGTTCACCGTGCCTCAAAGAATATCCCGCCTGATAATTTTCTATTTCAGAGTTTAGGTAGTAGGTATTTTTGTTCCTAATGTTTTTACCTTCAAGTACCAGAGTTAACAATAGGTAAGTACCTACCTAGGTACCTATTCGAAGTCTACCTCGTGTGGATGCCTAGTACTAATGTTTATGTAAATATTTGAAATGTATCTCTTTTGTATGTTACTAGTCCTTTTTCTTACGACCAGTCGGGTGTATTGCAATAATACTTATGTTGTAAGTGCCAGCATACCTAAGGCCAAAGTCCCCATGTTTAAATTTTCTGCGTATACCTAGGCTGATATAAAGGCTGATAAAATTTGAATGTACTTACCTACCAAACAAACCTTGACTGCGACTCGAAATAATTTTCTCAGTGGTTTTTAATGGTGCAAATTATTTGTAGGTACCTCCCTTTGTTTCAACATTTATAGTTTTTTAAGCTGCCAAATAACTTGTCTTTCTTAAAAAAATTAAAAACGTTACTTTATACATTTTGGTAGCGTTGTTTCTTCTGATACACCTTGGTTCATGAGATGCCGAATACTGGAGCTATGAGGTGCCGAAAACTGAAATTAGTATGCCGAAAACTAGTTCTTTTAGAGTGCCGAAAACTGGAAAAAAGGTGCCCAAAACTGAATCACACAGGTTTTTTGCAAGTTTACATTGAAAAAAAATATATATATACAAAAGTTATCTGATTTTTTGTTTCAAATTTCGAAAGTAGAGATCTTGTCGATCATAAAATCAGTGGAGACGTTGCCCTAAAAAAGTAACTCACTTCAGGGTACGATAAATAACGTAAAAAATTTCCTTAAGGGTGCCGAGAATAGTTTTGAGGGTTTTACCCTAAGTGACGCGAGCGCTCGAACGGAGATTTGAGGAAGAAGTTGACTGCTCGTCTGTCGTCTCGTCATGTGAAGTGGAAGACTATAACCCTTTTGCTACCTCCCCTCAAGATTGTTGCCTCGTGTGTTGTGAGAGGTTGTGTTTTGAGTGCTATTCGTACGAGTATATTTCAACAGTCAATTTATATTAAAATATCATCAACATTAGTCAAGTGCTCAGTGTCAGAGGATCACAGTGAAATTCTTATAACTTTTCGAGGGTTTTGTTGACTGTTTGTGCTCCGTCGACGTGCTTCAGGTGCAGTGTTCCAGATGGCTGAAGGCGCGAATTCATCAAATGCACGAGTTTCCTCTGTCGTTTCACTCGCAGGTACGAGAGATTTTCAAAAGGAAAAACAAGCGTATTTGAAACAATCGTCTATTTCCACTGAAATATCATGTACCTAACTGTTAGACCGGTTTCGGTGATTCAACCATCGTCAGTAACTAAACAATACTCACATTTCAGTGGAAACAGACGATTCTTCAAATCGTAGGTGAAACAGCAACATGATATAAGTCAATTTTTATACATCAGTTATTAAGTTTAGACATCATTCCTTATTCAAATTTTCGCGCCGGATCGACTGGAGAAGTCAGTTTTTCGACAAAACTACTCCCTGGGAAGTTATTGATGTGTTGCCAACAAGCTATTATTCAGTTTGAAACCAACATGCTGTTGTGGCGAGGCAACGACGAAAGTTTTGTAAACACTTTTCTGTCTCTCCTGAAAAGTTGGGAAAAATGAGTTGCTGTTCCACCGACGAAATACTCTGATTTTCCTTAACGTGGGATTCCACGATTTCGTCGCCTAATGATTTAGTTCGTAGAGATTTTCGAGGTAAAAGTGTAGTATAACGTACTCAGCCCCGATTTTTTCTGAATCACAATTTTGACTTCCGTGTGGATGACATCCGAAAATGGACAAAAATCAATCATTTTCGAGTTGTTCACACGTGGAATGTCAAAACGTTTACGTTACACCGAATTCAGAAGGCTAATAAGCTGTAGGTTGAGTTCAAAACGGTCTTTAGTCGAATCTACTGTCAGGCAAATCATCCAAAGTCGATGTAAATTGTAAGTGTGACTTACCAACACTACGTCACACTAAAGTTTAGGGAATACAGGGAAACCAATAAGAGAAACACTCCGGACACTGTACTGATTGACGTTTAATACGAATTTAGAGGAAAAAGCGACATCAAGTGTACGACCAAAATAAATTTCACGTGGTACTCTGTTATCAATTGCTTCGTATGCAAACTGTAAACAAAACTCTCTGCCAGGCTGTCCACCATAAAAAATCCCTAGGCTCTACACTGCAACCAACCGCACAACACCAAAATGCTGTAATTCTCCAACCACAACAGTAAGAAACCTTCGCCGTTTTGGGGCACCGTTTGGTTTCCCATCAACAGAGGAGATGTTGTGTAGTTACGGAGGTAAGTGAAGTTCACTAGGAGGGACTTCTGAGCATTTGTTCTCATTAACCACTTTTCGTCCCACTGTACAAGGGCATCAGCGTGCTGTTGGAGGTTTCGCGACGCTATTTGTCCGCATTTGGATTTGGTCAAAATACGACGATCATCAGCGAACACCCCCTGCATTTGCTAGAGATCACCAAGCCCTCGTCCCTTCATTCCGTGGTGACCCCGAAGGAACTCCACCACTTTTTGGAAGGAACCAAAACATTATGCCAGACCTTTATCAACCCCCAAAACCCATTTCAAACCTTTTTTTATGGCCATCCGGAGGTTTGTACAACCAGCCCTTCGTTCGGTACAATTTATGGTACCCTCCATTCATAATTACAAAACTACTTTATGCAATTTTAGTCGTTTGGCCATTCTTTTATTTTCATTAGCCTTGTAATTTAACAATAGGTCGTCACCTACAGACGAAGAAACCCATTGGAAAGCAAATAATTATGAGTTTGAAGTAAGTAGGTACTTAAAAAAATAAATTATTTGCTTTCGATTAACCGAACATCGTTTATTCAATATCAATTGAATTGGTAACATCGATTATTAACTTACAATTAATCATTTGTTGTATAATCGATTATTTGGTTCCAATGCTGCATCCCTAGTTCTATGGATGTAAGCCATTCTGGGAGTGAGAACATCGAAGGTTTCGCACAGGGACCTAGTTGGAGAACGCTTATGGGCATTAGTTGATATTCTTAAAACTGAATTCATCGTTATGTTTATTTTGTTGAAGTTAGATGCACAAGTACCTCCCCATACAATAATACCATGAGTTAAGATGCGGTGTACTTTTATTTATTTTGTTATTTATTATTAGCACGGGCAACCCCAGTAAACATTTACATAACGTTTATTAAAATACATGGGGAATTACAGCAAGTGAAACGTAATGAAGTGACAGTCATGAAATCATTGAAAAGAAAGAGGTGAAGACAACAATATAGATTTGAGATTTGGGAGGGAGGAGTTGAAAAAGTCAAACTGTGGGTAAGAGGCCTGGAGGAGATTCGCACTTCGGAGGGTTCGGTGAAGAGGGCGGTTTTCTAACGTAGTTTGTGAATGAAAAGGGGATATTAAATAAAACTGATGAGCGAGTGGGGGTTTTAGAGGCGACCAAATTAATTTTAGAATGCGAAGAGGGACAATTTATACGATTGTTGAGTAATTTGAACGACAGAACGAGGTCCGAAGAACGTCAGATTCTTCTTCTTTCCAGGGTATCAAGGTGGCATCTGTGAAGGAGGGCAGTATAAGTCACGACATCCGAGGGGATTCCCGATTTGTACGCCACGTAGAGCAGAATACTTGTTATACTTGAGCATAATACACCCTTTTAAGATTTTCTCTTGTTTTCTCTTGTTTTTCTCTTGTTAGCCAACTTTGTAGCATTAGAAAGTACCTACTGCATCGATTTCCTGATTTGATTGACCAATGCTGCTACATGATCCTTCCACTTGAGATGTTGATCTAAGTGCACACCGAAGATATATTATCGAATTCAGCCTTTCTATTTCCATGCAGCTACACAAGTTTCTTACTGCATCACAGTATCCATCTCAAACATTTAATTATAATTAAAGGTACCTTCTAACTTACGTTGTTGGGGGCTTACGATCTCGTTGAATCGAGACATTCGAGGTTCCAGAAAGTCCCTGGTACCTCACAAATGTACCATCACTGTGAGCACTATGAAGTCTGGCTGTGGTAAGCCTACTCTAGTCGTTCTCCACGTAACCATTCGTGAATTTTGATTTAACCAGTCACTGACTAAATCAGGTCTTATCAGCTAGGCGTGGCTAATACGGTTATTCCTTGGTGATAGGTTATCGAGTAACAGCGACCGTCTGGTAATAGGTTGTCGTATTAGGTTATTTTGGTAATAGGTTACCGGCGATTCGGGAACCTTCCCACCTCACAACCGATCTTGTGTCATTTTTAATTCTCACCATTAGCTCGTATGACAACTTTTGCGTTGTTTATAATTCCTACGTACTGATGCATGTTTCATGACGCTCTGATGGAAATAAGTGCAACTGTGAAAACAGGTACCTACTCGAAAAATAAGATTGAGCTCAAAATCGCACCGAAAAAATGAGGTACCTTCTTATTGAAACAGACACACAAATTAATGTACTGAATATGACAGTAATCTCTAAAGAATTGAAATTTCTGTTTTAGTTGAAGAATGGCTAGTCTTTTAATAAATATTATGTGGCTAACTCTGTTTGATAGTTGGACTCTTGGTGTGGGAAAAGAGATCTTCAATTTAAAATGCACAACTAATTGCGTTGGTATGCGAGTATAATCGTACAAGTATTTAATCTTGTGTACAGCTAGGTAACTATTATATAGGCATCACAGTCTTATAACTAACTATTGCTAAAATTCAATGAAATTATATCTTAGGCGATTCATAATGGTAATATCATGGTAGGTGCACACCTTTCACTCATTCGTTTTCCGTAACCTATTACCTGGTATTAGGTCCCAGCCAACCTATTGCCAGGTAGTTAGTGGTTATCAAGGAATCCCAAGGGACCGGGAGGGGTATTCGTAAAGAGGCCCTCAAAGGCCTTTCAACCAAGTTCTCAAAACAGTTATTCCAGTAATAGGGGTTTCTGGTATTAGGTTACTGAACAGTATTAGGTTATTTGAAGCGACCAACGTTGAATATTCGTATCAATTGTCCAAATGTATCATAAATTGAATCAAATTGTTCTGTTTGTGAATGTTAGAAGAGGAGGCCAGTAACACTGATGGACAAGATGACGGCTTGACTATGAGGCGATTTGATGGAGAGAAATCTGTGAAAGAAGAAGAAGAAATCTTTGAGGAATCAAAATGCGACATCACCTTGGTGTACGGTAGGTACCCATTGTACTCATCACTTGATAACGGTTCGAATGATCTTGAAATTCGGTAGTTCTATGATTTAAAAACAAGGAAATCAAAGAGGTTATCAACATTAAGACGTAATGCATCACTTACTTTTTAAATATTAACTTGGGGTTTTTGTCCAATATTTGAATCGTATGCAAATCATCAGAATCGAATGTGGATGACATCGGTGACCCAATAACAGGCTGTTCTTGTTATAGAAGATGAAGCTTGTTTCGACCCCCTGAATCCTGAACTGGATCTTGTGGAAGTTAAAGAAGAACATGATTTCGACGAAGAACCAGCTATTAAGATTGAACCTTCTCCTGCTGATCGTAAGAACTGTTTTTGGTTACTATTTTGGTACATTCTGACCTCTCCGGCGTCTAATGGTTTTTCTCCTGTTCAAACGTCAACAAAGAGGTGCTGAGGTGTATGACACATAATCCCCCCAAAAAACACTCCGTGTAAAAATCACCCCGCCTCGCAAATATCATTCTTCAGAGGCCGGAAAAAGTTATGATATCCACTTTCCCCGCCCGCCCTTTTCCTCATTAAGGAGCTAAGTATAATGAAAAGCTTAACCACTTCACAAGCACCGTACCCCTTTCGAAATCTCCCCTTGGCGCTATTGCGAGACGTTTTTATTACTTCCACAAGCAACTAATACTTGTATAAAACGTTAACCACCATCAAGTATTAGTTGCTTGTGGAAGTAATAAAAACGTCTCGCAATAGCGCCAAGGGGAGATTTCGAAAGGGGTACGGTGCGTGTGAAGTGGTTAAGCTTTTCATTATACTTAGCTCCTTAATGAGGAAAAGGGCGGGCGGGGAAAGTGGATATCATAACTTTTTCCGGCCTCTGAAGAATGATATTTGTTATGATTTTTACACGGAGTGTTTTTTGGGGGGATATCACATCTTTTTGTTGTTGAAGTGGGTCATTTTATAAAGAAGGTCTATGCAAAATTTCAAGTCGATTGGTCCTTTTACCCAGGCTGTAGACTCGTCAAAGTTGCCAAAATTAGCCTAAATTTCAGTTTTTTGTTTCTAAAAGTTTTTGGGTGAAGGTGGAAATGCCTAACTGATTAAGGAGAAGAAGAACAGGTAAGGGTGAAAAACCGGGTTTTTGAAGTTATATAACTCGGCTCCCTTTAAAGATATCGACTTGAATCTTTCAAAAGGCACTTGCTACACTTGAAACGAAGCTCCGTGCAAAATTTCAAGTCAATCGGCGAAGGTGGAGAGGCTGTAGCCTTGACCGACTGAAAAAAGTAGAAAAACATGGTAATTGGTTTTTGAAGTTATATAACTCGGCTCCCTTTAGACCTAGCGACTTGAAACTTTCAGGGCTTTCTATTATCCACACCAAAAAGATCCATACCAAATTTCAAGTTGATCGGTCTACTAGGAGCCAAGATATGGCCATAATTAGTCTAAATTACTCTAAATTTCAGTTTTTTTGTCCCTAATTTTTTTTTGGGTTGAGATAATTGCTTATTTCGTTCAAATGGCACTGAGCCATGCTATAAAGAAGGTATGTAAAAAAATTCAAGTCGATTGGTCCTTTTACCCAGGCTGTAGACTCGTCAAAGTGGACAGAATTTTCCTAAGGTTTCTGTTCTTTTGTTTCTAAAACTTTTTTGGGTTGAGATAATGGGTCAAATCTTATATAAGGCTCTGTCTCAAGGTTAAATGAAGCTCTGTGCAAAATTTCAAGTCAATCGGTCAACGTGGAGAGGCTCCAGCCTTGCCTGTCTGAACAAGGAGAAGAAGGAGAAGAACAATCTAAGGCAGAAAAACCGGGTTTTTGAAGTTATGTAGCTCGGCTCCCTTTAGACCTATCGATTTGGAACTTTCAGGGCTTTCTAATATACACTCAAAAAAGACCCACACCAAATTTCAAGTTGATCGGTCAAATAGGAGCCGAGATATGGATACCTCGAAAACGCGTTTCGCGACGTCCGGTAAACATGGACTCGGCATCGTTCGTTTTCTCAACTTCTTTGCTTGGCGGGGCGGAACGGTGCCGCGTTCCTAGATATACCCCCGTCCCACCAACCTTTTGAATCACGTTTGCAGTGGTACACCTAGCCGTCAATTATCCTCAGTATTGACATTTGAACCCCTAACCAATGTTGAATATTCATATCAATTGTCCCAATGTATCATAAATTGAATCAAGTTGTTCTGTTTGTGTATGTCAGAAGAGGAGGCCAGTAACACTGACCAACAAGAGGACGGCACGACTATGAGGCGATTAGATGGAGATGAAGCTGTAGAAGATGAAGAAGAAATCTTTGTGGAATCAGAATTTGGCAGTTGTGCTGGATCTGACGATAGCGCTTCAGAGGCCAATAATTGCGGTAGGTACCCACTGTACTCATCGTTTTCATTAAATTTTGATAACGGTTTCAGGATTTTGAAATCCAGAAGCTCTGTGATTCAACAACAAGGGAATCAAAGAGTTTACTCCAGGCATGATGAAACACAGACAGAATAATACCCTGACAATAAATAGGTCATTTATGAGTTTTTATTTGTGAATCATCGTAATTCTTTGATGATGACAATAATATGAATAAGGTTCTTTCATATTTTGTGTGTGAAGTCATTTGAGTTTTCTTGACATCTTTGTGTTGAGATGGTTAAATGATCTCGTCCTTCTCATGATGACCCACAACGTTTGTAATACATACAATATTATTTAGTTATGTCAACATACTAAAGAATGAAATTTAGGAGAGGAATTTAGTATGTTGACTCTCAAAACACTCCTATGAATTTGATACTCTATGGGAGATGAGATATAAATATCTCTTTGGATAGGTACCTCCTTACTGATTTCTTGAAAATTGTATACTTTCAAATCTTGAAGTATATTGAAGTTAACTTAGTTTTTTTTTAAGGAGAAAAACCATTCTCATGCCATCTATGCGACTACAAGGCTGCTCTGCCCTCAACTCTTTCAAAGCACATGAGAACCCACACAGGTACCTGCGGGTTTAGTTACTAAAACTATAATTCCATATATTTACTCCAGTGCCACTGAGGGCTTGTGATTTGCATAATTGATGAAGTAGTTAGAATCCTTCCATTCTTCTAAGTGAATAGGTGACGTTTTCTCTCATGCAAGTGGATGAGATTTAAATCATCTTGAAGCATATTGAAGTTAACGTTTTATTTGCAGGAGAAAAACCATTCTCTTGTCATCTATGCGACTACAAGGCTGCTGAGCGCTCAACTCTTTCAGTGCACATGAGAACCCACACAGGTACCTGCAGGTTTAGTTTCTAAAACTATAATTCCATATATTTACTCCAGTGCCACTGAGGGCTTGTGATTTGCATAATTGATGAAGTAGTAAGAATCCTTCCATTCTTCTAAGTGAATAGGTGGCTTTTTCTCTCATGCAAGTGGATGAGATTTAAATCATCTTTAAGTATATTGAAGTTAACTTTTTTTTGCAGGAGAAAAACCATTCTCTTGCCATCTATGCGACTACAAGGCTGCTCGGCGAGGACAGATTTCAATGCACATGAGAACCCACACAGGTACCTCCAGGTTTAGTTTCTAAAACTATAATTCCGTGTATTTACTCTAGTGCCACTGAGTACTTGTAATTTGCATCATTGATGAAGTAGGTAGGAAGAATCCTTTAATTCTTCCAAGTGATTAGGTGACTTTTTCTCATGTACAAGTGGATGAGATTTAAATCATCTTGAAGTATATTGAAGTTAACTTTTTATTTTTTGCAGGAGAAAAACCATTCTCTTGCCATCTATGCGACTACAAGGCTCCTCGGCGAGGACAGATTTCAATGCACATGAGAACCCACACAGGTACCTGCAGGTTTAGTTACTACAACTATAATTCCATATATTTACTCCAGTGCCACTGAGTACTTGTAATTGGCATGATTGATGAAGTAGGTAGTAAGAATCCTTTCATTCTTCTAAGTGAATAGGTGACTTTTTCTCTCATACAAGTGGATGAGATTTAAATCATCTTGAAGTATATTGAAGTTAACGTTTTATTTGCAGGAGAAAAACCATTCTCTTGCCATCTATGCAACCACAAGGCTGCTCGGCAAGGAGATCTAGCAAAGCACATGAGAACCCACACAGGTACCTGCAGGTTTAGTTACTAAAACTATAATTCCATATATTTACTCCAGTGCCACTGAGTACTTGTAATTTGCATCATTGATGAAGTAGGTAGTAAGAATGGTCTTCTTATGATCTCACTGGTCAGTTCGAGCGACAAATGGAAAATCATCCAAAAAGCCACCGTTCTAAAGGGAACGGGGTATAGTATTTCCCAGGACTTCCCATATCATGTTCGGCGTGCAAGGAACAAGCTGCTTCGTATCAGATCGGAGATAAGGAAGGAAAAACCAAAGTTGGAAAGCTCATTACGGTTGGCCAAGTTGATGATTAGTGGAAATGGATATGCTTGGGATGATTTCGCCGGATTGGTCTTAGAGGGCTCAGGCAATTCGGTGAGCGTCGTGGAGGGGGTGAATCTTGCTCAGGTGATACAGCAGCTGCTTGCTGAAAAGGACCGCGCAGAAGAGACTTCCAGCAAGAATACATGACAAGTAGCCGTCCGTCGGGAAAAAGTAGAAGAGAAATTTTATTTTAATTTAAGTTTACTAATTTATAATGTAGCTGGACTGAATAGCAAAAGGAATGATGTATTGTTTTCGAGTTTTTTTATGGAGTTATAATGTTTTCATTTTTGTAGAAACTCATGTTATGGAAGAAGGAATATCATTGTATGAAAATATGTTTAAAAATTATGATTTAAAGTGGATTGTGGCTACGAAGTCGTCGAAGTCTGGTAGGGCTAGTGGAGGGATGGTGATGGGGATAAGGAAGGGCCTCGGAAGCGTTAATTTTGAGAGTATAGGAGGGACGGATTTGATGGCCATCCACAGTAATGGAATGGTACTACACTTGCTTCCGGTCTACCTGAACTGCAATCACTGGGAGGAGGACTTCAGGGACGTCTGCGACTTCGTTAACGACCATCCTCAAATGAATTTAATCATAGCCGGCGATTGTAACGTCAGAGTGGCTAATGAGCAGGACCTAAGCGACATGGAGGAGACAGACTTGAGCGGCTTCAATCCAAGACGGTCATCAAGGGACACAGTTTTGAACTCCAGAGGCTCTAGGTTCCTGGACATGTGCGCGGATAGCGGTCTTGTCATTCTGAACGGACGTTCGAAAATGGACTCCGTTGGAGAATTCACGTTTGTGTCTTGGCAAGGTTCGTCGGTTAACGATCTTGTATGTACCTCTCTAGCCTCATTGGAGTGTATTAGTGATTTTGAAGTAGGATGCGCGCTTTTTTCTGACCATATGCCGATCGTACTTCATGTGAAGATGGCTGCTGCTGCGAGCAGGTCTGTACCACTGCTGCGAAGGTTGCGATGGATCCCTGAACGTGCTGATGACTATAATCGATGGCTTAAGAATCTGGTGGCTGAATTGGAACTTCCGGATGGGGTGGATGAGGCTGTCAATAGGATAGTGGAGGCGATCAGAGGCTGGGCGTCGCGGCGGCAGGGCGGAGTTTTGACGCGGAGGAAACCCTGGTACGATTGGGAATGTGAAAAAGCAAGGAAAATATCAATGAAGCTGTTACGCCTATGGAGGAAGACAAATTCAGAAGAGGTTAGAACCAAATACTTGGAAGAAAATTCGAGTTATAAAAGGTTAACTCAAAGCAAAGCTGCAGAATTCTACAGAGGATTGGCAGATAAATTTCGAGATGTTCGTGACAGCAAACAGTTCTGGTGTTTGGTTAAGGAGCTCAAGAGACATGAAAGCCAGAGGCATGTTATGATCCCTCCAAATGAATGGGTTGATCATTTCGCTTTGTTGTTCAATCCGGTAGACATCAATGAACCTATTCTTTTTGCTGAGCTCCATGTTTCCTCTCCAATTCTTGACGATCCGTTTTCACTGAAGGAACTGCAGGCTGTGTTGAACTCTGTCAAGGATAATAAGGCACCTGGAAGCGATGGTATTCCATCAGAATTCTATAAAAATGCCTGTACTGAATTTCATGAAGTGCTTTTGAGATTGTTCAACAAGATCGTCGAGAGTGACAACATTCCCGCAATTTTCAAAAAATCGCTGATATTTCCTCTGTTCAAGAAGGGTGATCCGACGAATGTCTCGAACTATAGTGGCCTCTCCTTCATCAATACCATGGGAAAACTGCTGACTGGATTGCTGTCCAACCGCTTGTCTTCTTTTCTGGCGATTCATGATATCCTTACGGAATCCCAATCGGGATTTCGTCGTGGATATTCTACAACGGACTCAATTTTTACTCTTACAGGATTGGTGAGTTTGAGGTTGAAGCAGATTGGTGGAAAAGTGTATGGATTTTTTGTGGACCTAAAAGCGGCTTTCGATTTGGTTAATAGGGATCACCTGTTCTATAAAATGCTTTCCCTCGGTATCTCAAGCAAATTTGTATCGACTCTGAGGCGCCTCTACTCTGGAATGACTGCAGCAGTTTGGATCAACGGTGAGACAACAGAGTTCTTTAAAGTTGGATGTGGCGTGAAGCAGGGATGCCCTCTTTCCCCCACGCTGTTCTCCTTGTTCATCAACGATTTAGAAGAGGAGCTAAAGCATGGAATAGTGGTTGGTTGAGTCCTGATAAAAGTTCTAATGTACGTGGTGATATTAGCAGATGACCCGGGTGAACTCCAGAATAATATTGACGCGCTGAAGGCTTACTGCAGTAATTGGGATCTCAAAGTTAATTTGTCCAAATCAAAGATAATGATTTTCCAGAGAGGTGGACGGAGGCGGGCTACTGAACATTGGAACTATGGTGACTCCGCATTGGAAGTTGTGAGCAGCTACCAGTATTTGGGCGTGGAACTGACCCCCCGCCTCTCCTTCACCAGGCACGTGAGAAGAAAGGCGCAAGCGGCGAAGTTTGCTCTGAATAGAGTGTGGGGAAAGCTTTTCGCAAATCCAACCGTCCCAATAGAGGCAAAAAATAATGTATTCAGCGCTGCTGTCCAAGCCGTCCTTTGCTACGCCTCTCCTTGCTGGGGGTATCAAGAGTACAGTGTGGCCGAGGGTGTGCAGCTCATGTATATCAAGAAGTTGTTCCGCTTACCAAGATTTGCCCCAAACTATATTTTGTATTTGGAGACAGGCGTGGATACGGTCTCTGCAGTAACCCTTGAAGCCCACTTGAGGTACCTGAGGAGAGTGGGTGGACTGCCGAGGACACGACTCCCAAGGGTAGTAGCTGAGGAGATAATGAAGAGTGGGGTCTCTTGGGCGGGATGCCTGGACCGCCTGGCAGCGGAATTGAACGTGAGGCCGACTGTCTCCCTATCCAGTGGCGATATTCAATCTCAGATGGCGGACATCCTGGAGCAGTTCAAGCAGCGAAGACGGCAGCAGTTCTGGCAGAGAGCGGAGGAGTCGGAGAGGTTCACTCTCTACTGAGAGTTGGATCCACATCGTAAGGCGGCATCCATCGTTGGCGGCCAAATGACAGACCAATCCTCGGCGAGGTGGTTATTCAAACTCAGAGGTGAGCTGCTGCCCCTGAACGCGCGCCCCTATGAGTCTGCCCAGAGCGAGGAATGTTCATTATGCAACATGCACGAGAGGGAGGACACCTTCCATTTTCTCTGTGTCTGCCCTGTTCTGACGGAGTTCAGAGTCCGGGCGCTTGGTCGGTCTATGCTCTCCCGTGATGAGGCGATTAGGTTGCTGGACGGGGAAGGTTGGGCGCAGCTAGCGGCTTATTGTGCAGAGGCATGGCGGTACCGTGCCACATTGATTAGGGAGTTTAATTTTTGATATTGCTGTTTTATTTTATTTACATTCACAAAAAAAAAAAAAAGGAGACATTATTTTTGGTCAAAAAGATCCCCCCGACGGACGGTTAAAAACCATGTCCGTTAACTGTTTATTTATTTTTGTTTCTTAAAAATGTTATATTTCTTGGATGTTTCGTGTAATAAACCTTTTCTTCTTCTTCTTCTTCTTCTAGTAAGAATCCTTTAATTCTTCCAAGTGAATAGGTGACTTTTTCTCACGTACAAGTGGATGAGATTTAAATCATCTTGAAGTATATTGAAGTTAACTTTTTATTTTTTGCAGGAGAAAAACCATTCTCTTGCCGTCTATGCGACTACAAGGCTCCTCAGCGAGGACAGATTTCAAGGCACATGAGAACCCACACAGGTACCTGCAGGTTTAGTTACTACAACTATAATTCCATATATTTACTCCAGTGCCACTGAGTACTTGTAATTGGCATGATTGATGAAGTAGGTAGTAAGAATCCTTTCATTTTTCCAAGTGAATAGGTGACTTTTTCTCTCATACAAGTGGATGAGATTTAAATCATCTTGAAGTATATTGAAGTTAACGTTTTATTTTCAGGAGAAAAACCATTCTCTTGCCATCTATGCAACTACAAGGCTGCTGTGCCCTCAACTCTTTCAAACCACATGAGAACCCACACAGGTACCTGCAGGTTTACTTACTAAAACTATAATTCCATATATTTACTCCAGTGCCACTGAGTACTTGTAATTTGCATCATTGATGAAGTAGGTAGTAAGAATCCTTCCATTCTTCTAAGTGAATAGGTAACTTTTTCTCACATACAAGTGGACGAGATTTAAATCATCTTGAAGTATATTGAAGTTAACTTTTTATTTTTTGCAGGAGAAAAACCATTCTCTTGCCATCTATGTGACTACAAGGCTGCTCGGCGAGGACATATATCAATGCACATGAGAACCCACACAGGTACCTGCAGGTTTAGTTACTACAGGGTGGAGCGCGGCAAATAGATGGATTACAAAATAGAACAGAACACAGAAGTAATCAGAAATAGTCTAAGTTTTTATTTTTCCCTTACATGTAGGTATTGGAAATTTGATTTTAAGTGGTTTTGAACAGCGTATCTGACAAATGGGCGCCCTCACTCTGAATACACTGAAGAAGCCGGTTTCTGAAGTTTTCATGTACTCTTCCAAGCATTGCAACGGGTATTTCGGCGATGTTGGCTCTGATGTTGTCCTTGAGGGCTTCAAGGGTCCTGGGACGATCATTATAAACCTTGGATTTGAGGTAGCCCCACAGGAAAAAATCGCAGCGGGCTAAATCTGGTGACCGCGCTGGCCAGTTCAAATCGCCTCTCAGGGAGATGAGGCGCCCGGGGAACCTTCCTTTCAAAAACTCCATCACTCTCCGTGCTGCTGAAACCAGACGTCGTCCAGCTGCATTACATCCAATTCAGGCAAGAAAAACTCCTGAATCATGGTTAAATAACGCGCGGAGTTGACGGAAACGGCTCTGTCATTTTCCTCAAAAAAATAAGGTCCAATTTGAGAGGCGATGTGAACTGGCCAGCGCGGTCACCAAATTTAGCCCCCTGCGACTTTTTTCCTGTGGGGCTACAAGGTTTATAATGATTGTCCCAGGACCCTTGAAGCCCTCAAGAACAACATCGCCGAAATACCTGTTGCAATGCTTGGAAGAGTGCTCGAAAACTTCAGAAACCGGCTTCATCAGTGTATTCAGAGTGAGGGCGCCCATTTGTCAGATACGCTGTTCAAAACCACTTAAAATCAAATTTCCAATACCTACATGTAAGGGAAAAATAAAAACTTAGACTATTTCTGATTACTTCTGTGTTCTGTTCTATTTTGTAATCCATCTGTTTGCCGCGCTCCACCCTGTACAACTATAATTCCATATATTTACTCTAGTGCCACTGAGTACTTGTAATTTGCATCATTGATGAAGTAGTAAGAATCCTTTCATTCTTCTAAGTGAATAGGTGACTTTTTCTCTCATACAAGTGGATGAGATTTACCTCATCTTGAAGTATATTGAAGTTAACTTTTTTTTTGCAGGAGAAAAACCATTATCTTGTCATCTATGCGACTACAAGGCTGCTCGGCAAGGAGATCTAGCAAAGCACATGACAACACACACAGGTACCTGCAGGTTTAGTTACTAAAACTATAATTCCGTGTATTTACTCTAGTGCCACTGAGTACTTGTAATTTGCATCATTGATGAAGTAGGTAGTAAGAATCCTTTCATTCTTCTAAGTGAATAGGTGACTTTTTCTCTCATACAAGTGGATGAGATTTAAATCATCTTGAAGCATATTGAAGTTAACGTTTTATTTGCAGGAGAAAAACCATTCTCTTGCCATCTATGCGACTACAAGACTACTCAGCGCTCAATGCTTTCAAGGCACATGAGAACCCACACAGGTACCTGCAGGTTTAGTTACTTAAACTATAATTCCATATATTTACTCCAGTGCCACTGAGTACTTGTAATTTCCATGATTGATGAAGTAGTAAGAATCCTTCCATTCTTTTAAGTGAATAGATGATTTTTTTTTCTCTCATACAAGTGGATGAGATTCAAATCATCTTGAAGCATATTGAAGTTAACGTTTTATTTGCAGGAGAAAAACCATTCTCTTGCCATCTATGCGACTACAAGGCTGCTGAGCGCTCAAATCTTTCAAACCACATGAGAACCCACACAGGTACCTGCAAGTTTAGTTACTAAAACTATAACTCCATATAATATATGGAATTATAGTTTTAGTAAATATTATTTAGAGTAAATATTATTTACTCTAGTGCCACAGAGTGCTTGTAATTTGCTTCACTGATGAAGTAAGCATCTTTTAGGTAATTTTTTCTTTCTTTTTAAATAATATGGATGCAATTTGAATCACCTTGGAGCATTAGATTTGAAAAAACTCTGCAAATTCTTGACACAACAGTTTATTATCTCTTAGAATTATCTCTCCCCCCCCCCCCCCACCACTATCAGCTATCCAAGTGCAAAACAGATGAGATTTAAATCATCTTGAAGTATATTGAAGTTAACTTTTTTTTTGCAGGAGAAAAGCCATTCTCTTGCCATCTATGCGACTACAAGGCTACTCAGCGCTCAAATCTTTCAAACCACATGAGAACCCACACAGGTACCTGCAAGTTTAGTTACTAAAACTACAATTCCATATATTTACTCCAGTGCCACTGAGTACTTGTAATTTTCATCATTGATGAAGTAGTAAGAATCCTTTCATTCTTCTATGTAAATAGGCGACTTTTTCTCTCATAATGGAATCAATACACAACTGTCCCTCCTGCATCACCAAGCTCCACATCTAACCTACGACTTCTTATTTTTCACTGAAACTTGGCTGTCACCCAATACCCACTCAAATGAACTTCGTCTAACTAATTACAATGTTTATTGCACTGATTGATCTTCATCCAACAACTGCTACTGGTCTTTGGCAGGCGGAGTGTGGAGTGCGGTCTCAAGGGAGTAGGTACTTATCATATAGGTGGGAGTCGGCCAATTCTGCTGAACAGGTGTTTGTCGTCTTACCAGGCCTTAAATTAATCCTCGGATGCCTCTATTACCCTGATTACCAGTCTCTTATTGTACTAGATGAACATTTCTGTGAACTGGATGCTGTCTCAACTGCTCATCCGGACTTCAAGGTGGTCCTCTTTGGGGACTACAATCGCGCACTCCCCTCTTCTGTTCCAAGTTGATTTTTCCACTATGAATTATCTGCTCCATCGCCCCCTCAGCAGGATCCCTCTATCAGCAAATATCAGGATTTAAATAATCTTGTAGTATATTGAAGTTAATAACTTTTCATTCTTTTAAGTGAATAGACGATTTTTTCTCTCATACAAGTGGATGATATTTAAATCATCTTGAAGTATATTGAAGTTAACGTTTTTTTTTTTCAGGTGAAAAACCATTCTCTTGCCATCTATGCGACTACAAGGCTGCTAGGCTAGGACAGATTTCAATGCACATGAGAACCCACACAGGTACCTGCAGGTTTAGTTACTAAAACTATAATTCCATATATTTACTCCAGTGCCACTGAGTACTTGTAATTTGCATGATTGATGAAGTAGTAAGAATCCTTTCATTCTTCTAAGTGAATAGGTGACTTTTTCTCTCATACAAGTGGATGAGATTTAAATCATCTTGAAGTATATTGAAGTTAACTTTTTTTTTTGCAGGAGAAAAACCATTCTCTTGCAAGATATGCGACTACAAGGCTGCTCAGTCATCACATCTTACAAACCACATGAGAACCCACACAGGTACCTGCAGGTTTAGTTACTAAAACTATAATTCCATATATTTACTCTTGTGCCACTGAGGGCTTGTAATTTCCATCATTGATGAAGTTGGCATCTTTTCATTCTTCTAAGAGAATAGGTGACTTTTCCTCTCATACAAGTGGATGAGATTTACCTAATCTTGAATTATACTTTGATTTGACAAATGTGCAGGCATAGCCCCATTATGAATGGTAGGTGGGTACTTGTTAAATAGACAGCCACACTACTTACATGTTAGGTACCTTCCTATGATCATATCATCAACTATTAGGATCAGGAGCGTAGCGTGGCTCTGAACGTGGCGGTACTGCACCCAATTCAGTCACAGACACACGCCCGCGCCAGAATACACACAGATGACCGCACATAATGTACCTGTGACGTCACCCCCCCCCCCCCCTCATCAGCGATAATTTTGCGGTTCATAATAAGAAGAATTTGCGATAATAAGTAGAAGGTAAAGATCCACGATCTCACTCAGATCGTGGATCTTTACCTTCTTCTTCTTTTTCTTATATGACTTGCCTTCTTGATAGGTAGGTAGCGTGGAAGAAGGAATTCTTCCATGGGTTGGTAGGTAGCTGTAGGTAATTTTTAATTGAATTTTTTACTTTTGATTAAATATTTTGTTATTTGTAATGAATTTCTTCATCGTTCAACTTCTACTTACATTCTTCACTTCTTGTGGGGACGAGCCGCTTCCTGCGCTCCCCCTGACGCTACGCCCCTGATTAGGGCTGCAGTTTAGGAAGAAGAAGAAAATACTAAAATACTAAATCTGGAAATCAAATCCTGAATCTACTCTAGAATATACTCATTCCTTCTTAAAATTATTGTAATTTATTGCAGGCGAGAAATCATCCAAACGAAGGAGGCAAATGAGTCTACGCTCCAAAACTTCTGATTCCAAGGGACGACGCCCGGCAGATGCAGAGTCGACTTCCTCTGATACTGATTAGACGATGAACCATAGTGCACAATCAATATGGACTCTGATACAAATGTGGTTGACGATTGGGTAACGCCCACATCTTCCAAAGTTCCGAAAATACTTGATTTGTGAAAAAATAGCTTTGATATTCTTTTATAAGTAAATGTGACTCTCATCTAAAACACTCGTTGACTTTGATTGTTCCTGTTTAACTCTTTAGTGCATGATTTGTTCTTTTGTTGAGAAGAAATCTGAGTGGTAGGAATAGGTCTCAGGATAGCGGGAAAAATAAGGAAAGATTTCATCACTGTTTTTTCCCTGGAATTCCTTAAAACTGGAAAGTGTCTGAAGGCATCATTGTACGTATGGGCAGCACCTCGCTCTGGACCTTGGGAGGGTGTTGTCATCAATGAAATCCTGTTTTAATGAGCATTTGAATTTATTGAAACACGCGAGAATCTTCAAAAACCGATTGGTTGGTGTTCTCTTGTTGAATATTTGTACAACTGTTTGACAATTAAGAATGGTAATCCTTCAACACGTTTTTCTTTCAGTTAAACACAAATAAACTTCACATTTCTCACAATAACCACAATTTTGGAGTTGGGTTCCTCTTGAAACTGAAGGAGTGTGCGCTGGGCATTGAGGGAGGTCAACTTCTACAAAGTCAAACAACTCATTTTCATCTGGAAACCGACCAACCAACTAGTCCCCATTCGTCTCTCACAAATCGTCTGGAAATTCATAAAAATTCATTGGGAGGTTCACAAAGAACGAGGAGCGTAGCGTGACTCTGGACATGGAGGTACCGCACTCAATTCAACATCCCCCCCCCCCCCCCCTCATACTAACTCTATCACCCTCAAAATGACAAGTGACTTAGGTACATTAGAGAATGAAGGAGCGGTGTAGGTAGCGACCTAACTCACAAGCAGAATAGGGCGGTAATCGATTACTTTCGTGTAATCAACTACTTTCACGATTACTTTCGTAAGTGACAGACTACACGAACAATTTTTCGACCATCAAAATCCAGATAATTCTCAAAATGTTTACTTGTTCGATAGCATACTAGCGAAACTCGAACCTAAGGCCTCGGAAGTAG
Source organism: Stenodema calcarata (assembly GCA_963920205.1). NCBI lineage: Eukaryota > Metazoa > Arthropoda > Insecta > Hemiptera > Miridae > Stenodema > Stenodema calcarata. Next base: position 2,738,052 of record OY986051.1, read on the forward strand.
TATTCTCGCACAACGTAAAGGACTACGAACAGTTGAGGGACATTTTAATAACCAACTTCACGGACTAAAGAGATTTTCGCACATTGATAGGAGAAATGTCGAAAATGGCCCAGAAACAACAGGAAAGTCCGTTTGACTTTCACAGAAGAGTTTGAAGCCATCTCAATACAATAATTGCTTATACACAGACAAACAAACCTGAACCCAACTGTACAGTACCTACATTGTGATTTCTCCCGAGAATTTGCTTCAAGAACTCATCTACACGGACTCCCCGACTCAGTAGGCAGTCTTTTGAGGGCTCGTCAATGCACAAGTTTCGAAGAAGTGCTAATAATTCTTCGAAACGGATTTCAATTTAAAAATACGCCAAACCATAACCTAATTAGACCCACAGGACAAGTCCCAGGACAAACTCCCCGTCTTTCCAGCAATCCTCCAAAACCCATTGAACACAGACCCTTTGAACAAAGACCTAACCCCAATTGGAGACCCGCTTTTCAACAAAATCCACATTGGAGACCCCAGACGAGTTGTAACCGCCCTTCTTACTAAGGATGGGCATAACGGTTATTTTCGAGAAACGTAAAAACCAGTTGAGGTGTTTTTACTTAACAAACATTCGCCAAACCAGTCAGATAAATAATAACGACAAGTGTTGGTCAATTCTCACCCGCAAACTATATTTAGGTATCTATGTAGGTATGTGTCATTCGATAACTCTCGATAGAATTGAGATAAAAAGTTCAAATTTGCACAAACCAAATGTTTGTTGGTAGGTACTTCTTTTATAGAAAACACAAACGGTGGGTACAGCTTTCGTACAAGTACGCAACCACGAGGGACATTTTATGTCTTTGCGCCCCCTCCCATCAGAAACTTATATGAAGCTTGCATTCGTGTTGACAATATAAATTATTGAGAATGATCACCTGTGTGTAAACAATTATTTAAACAATCACGCTCATACCGCAGCTTGTCGGCCACCCACTCCGCAGTGGTTAACGTAATATGGTTAGGAAAATCGAGAGCTATCCAACGAGTGGTGAACGATTTTTGTACGATGATAACTGGCGAAGTTAAAGTTCCGTAGCAACGAATCGGTTGTAAGCGAAAATCTTCAGAAATATTTTCGTGACGCTCCCGCGTTACATTTTCGAGTTTATGTAGCAAAGTAAAGACATGTCAAAACGTTCGTTATATTAAAATAACTGTCGAAAAAACTAGTTACAAATAAACTAGTTTCTTTTCTTCTCAACGAAAAACGGTTGTTCTAATAATATTATGTTGTTAGAAATGTAGTTACAAAGAAAACGAATAACTGTCTTTTACAACTGGTAGGAAAAACGAAAACTTTGTCGACACATTTGAAGTTAGTTTGTTTTAAATTAGCAAGGAGATTGGTTTTAATGAACGGGACTTGCAAAAAAAAGGCTCCAAAGTAGTATTTAACAAAATTAGATGATAATATCTTCGGTTGAATTTTTCGGTTTACGGTTCTTTGCATGTCATCAAGTTTTGGAGAACAATCATCAAATAGGCAGAAGTAGAAAGTAATAAAAACCGATCAAACGTAGGTACTCAGGTATATATTTGAATGAGTAGGTAATTTATCACATTTTTCTGAGAACCCACGAACGAAGGGCACTAACTTTTTAGTGGAACCCCATGTGACTGTTTACGTACCTATATATTTATATTTAGAAGAAACTATAGAAGAAATAGGATCTCTTTAACATTATTTTATTTTCAGTCCTATCACACAATCAGTTGAGATTATTTTTTCAACGGTAATGCGGGAGTAAAAGAATATGAAACACGATAGTATAACACCAAGGGAGAACGAGTTATTGGGAGAAGTCTCCCAATGTTTGAGAGCAATATTCCTTGTTTCCATTGAGGGACATGAGCATTTCAACTTTGGAGGAACTCAGGTTTGCTCTTTTGACATTTTATGTCTTTACTCTGGCACATAACTCGAAAAACGTCACACGAAATCGTCACGAAAATTTCTGATGATTTTCGCTTACAACCGATTCGTTGCTACGGAACTTTAACTTCGCCAGTTATCATCGTACAAAAATCGTTCACGACTCGTTGGATAGCTCTCGATTTACCTAACCATATTACGTTAACCACTGCGGAGTGGGTGGCCAACAAGCTGTGGTATGAGCGTGATTGTTTAAATAATTGTTTACACACAGGTGATCACCACTTGACTAAGGCATAAAAGGTCCCACAGGGTTGCAGACTCGTATGCAAGATGTTACATTTAGCTAAGACTGTGAAGCCTATTAAATTGATTTCTTACTTTTTCGTATAATTATCGATAGTGCATAGTACGATAGTAGTTCTAACGATTCTTTGTTTTATCCGATTTATCAAAAATTTCCAAAATTCTTGAGTCAAATGGAATAATCTGAGTTTTAACTGGGTGGGTGATTTAGTGGAGCTTTCTATTAGTTCTATGGACGTTATGACCTCCATGAGTAAATTTCACTAAATGTTCTGCCTGGACTGGAAAATGGAAAGAATAAGAAGGGGAACCGTTTGTGTGTTGGTTTTGATAAGGGTGAGTTTTGATGTACCTACCTAATAAAATTGCCTGATTTGGAAAAACCCTTTCGCAAGGTACGGAAGGAGCAACTATTTGCATTTAACACGATTCCATTCTTCCTCCACGAAACTCGGAAAATTCTCATCAAACGGTATGTTTTTTATTTCATATTTAGATAGAGTTTGTTCCGTAGAATTTTTTAAGACCATCCGCAGCTTTGTACGACCAGCCGTTCGTTCACAATGACGGTTCAAAGATTGTGCCTCACAACACGATCGTGAATCAAACGGTTGAAATACAGGTCAATTTTCATACTAACAAGCTCTTTAGAACATCATATGGCTTAAGTGATGTCGAGTTTGTTGTTCTGAGGTGCGTTTCGTGCTACGGAAATGAAGGTAATTTCGAATGTTTGTTGGTAGGTACTTCTTTTATAGAAAAATTATTACCGACGTAGTATTAAAAACCCCAGAATTATATCGTATTAATTAATCATAATTAATAATAAATACAAATGATTAATACTTAACAATAAATTATAATAATTTTCGCTAGGTACTTGATAAAATTATTGATAGGCAATTGCTCTCCAATACTACCGATCCATCGATGGTGAATTCTTCGATACGATCGAAACGTCGATGGGAGTCTGTCGATGGTCGATCTTTCACATTTTAGCGAATTTTTTAAGAAAATTTAGCTGTTGTTCTCGTTCCAAAATTTTACCCAGAGGTATGGATGGCAATCATACATCGATGTTTTGGAAACATCGATGATTTTGCGGGAAACATCGATGTCAGGGTTTCGATGCATCGATGTTTCAATTTTTTCTTGCCATAGGCTACTGAATGTTCTAACGTTTTTCTCGCATACCTAGGAATATATTATTTCTGAATTTTTATTTCCTTTAAATGAAAATGTCGAGGCGTGTTGGCTGAAAAGTGTCGATACTTCCAATATTTCTTCCGAATAGTATCGATACGGATATCTCCGATGTATCGGAAGTCTCGTGACATCCCTTTTCGCTATAAAGTGAACAAAACCTCTGAGAGGAGGTTACAAAAGGGTTACAGTCGTCCACTTCACACACGCACGTACGTCACAGCGGTTTGTGATCTCGGACGTGGAACCAACAAATGTTTCGTCACAATGTCCAATATTCAAGTGAGTGAACGATCTTCAGTTTGAACGTGGACATCGTTTGATGACATCAAATGATCTGCCAAAATCGTCGTTCTACCGAGAAATTATTAAATAATTTTACAGATGATGTCCAAATTGACAAACTGAAGATCGTTCACTTACTTGAATATTGGACAGTTTGAATGACTCCGCCCTCAGTGACTGTCAGGCTGGGGACAACTAGGGTTTTTGGATATTGAGGATCTTCCGATATATGATATCGGTATCGATACAGCGATATTATCGCCACAAAATATCGATATTGCCAATATCCAATGATATATTGCGAAATTTGTATGATTACTCGTAATTTGTATGACAATGCGTTTTTTAATCAAGTGAATTTATTTCGTCTTTATATTGCAGATAATAATTATTTATATTAATTGTCAATTGTCATCACGTTGAGTAAAAGTTTGTTGAAAAATACAGTGTTGAAGTTAGCTCATGGAAAAAATCCACAGTCATGCAGCATGGCAATACGAGCGAATTTTCGAAGAAAGTTTTTTTTTTTTTTTTTTTTTTTTTTTTTTTTTTTTTTTTAATGTAAAATATCTCCACTTGACAGACCGTTTCATGTTTGGAATTTATGGGGAATTTTTACCCTCTAAAAATTTTTTTTTACACTTTAATTCTGGGTCGCTGAACACAAATTTGAATTTTACAGGCAAACATTTGGCCCAGAACTTTGTTTTCTGGCACTTTTCTATCAAATGTTGGCACTTATTTTCAGTTTTTGGCCTATATTTAAGAAAGGGTGCGTTTTTTTCGACAAACACACTCTATACAAAATCCCTTTATCCCTTTAGGGATGGTTAGATAAAGATTAGAGATGGTTACGGATGGTTAGATAGAGATGGTTAAGGATGGTTAGAGGTGGTTAGGGATGGTTAGAGATGGTAGAGATGGTTAGAGGTGGTTAGGGATGTTTAAAGGTGGTTAGGGATGGTTAGGGATGGTTAGGGATGGTTAGGGATGGTTAGAGATGGTTAGGGATGGTTAGGGATGGTTAGGGATGGTTAGGGATGGTTAGGGATGGTTAGGGATGGTTAGGGATGGTTAGGGATGGTTAGGGATGGTTAGGGATGGTTAGGGATGGTTAGGGATGGTTAGGGATGGTTAGGGATGGTTAGGGATGGTTAGGGATGGTTAGGGATGGTTAGGGATGGTTAGGGATGGTTAGGGATGGTTAGGGATGGTTAGGGATGGTTAGGGATGGTTAGGGATGGTTAGGGATGGTTAGGGATGGTTAGGGATGGTTAGGGATGGTTAGGGATGGTTAGGGATGGTTAGGGATGGTTAGGGATGGTTAGGGATGGTTAGGGATGGTTAGGGATGGTTAGGGATGGTTAGGGATGGTTAGGGATGGTTAGGGATGGTTAGGGATGGTTAGGGATGGTTAGGGATGGTTAGGGATGGTTAGGGATGGTTAGGGATGGTTAGGGATGGTTAGGGATGGTTAGGGATGGTTAGGGATGGTTAGGGATGGTTAGGGATGGTTAGGGATGGTTAGGGATGGTTAGGGATGGTTAGGGATGGTTAGGGATGGTTAGGGATGGTTAGGGATGGTTAGGGATGGTTAGGGATGGTTAGGGATGGTTAGGGATGGTTAGGGATGGTTAGGGATGGTTAGGGATGGTTAGGGATGGTTAGGGATGGTTAGGGATGGTTAGGGATGGTTAGGGATGGTTAGGGATGGTTAGGGATGGTTAGGGATGGTTAGGGATGGTTAGGGATGGTTAGGGATGGTTAGGGATGGTTAGGGATGGTTAGGGATGGTTAGGGATGGTTAGGGATGGTTAGGGATGGTTAGGGATGGTTAGGGATGGTTAGGGATGGTTAGGGATGGTTAGGGATGGTTAGGGATGGTTAGGGATGGTTAGGGATGGTTAGGGATGGTTAGGGATGGTTAGGGATGGTTAGGGATGGTTAGGGATGGTTAGGGATGGTTAGGGATGGTTAGGGATGGTTAGGGATGGTTAGGGATGGTTAGGGATGGTTAGGGATGGTTAGGGATGGTTAGGGATGGTTAGGGATGGTTAGGGATGGTTAGGGATGGTTAGGGATGGTTAGGGATGGTTAGGGATGGTTAGGGATGGTTAGGGATGGTTAGGGATGGTTAGGGATGGTTAGGGATGGTTAGGGATGGTTAGGGATGGTTAGGGATGGTTAGGGATGGTTAGGGATGGTTAGGGATGGTTAGGGATGGTTAGGGATGGTTAGGGATGGTTAGGGATGGTTAGGGATGGTTAGGGATGGTTAGGGATGGTTAGGGATGGTTAGGGATGGTTAGGGATGGTTAGGGATGGTTAGGGATGGTTAGGGATGGTTAGGGATGGTTAGGGATGGTTAGGGATGGTTAGGGATGGTTAGGGATGGTTAGGGATGGTTAGGGATGGTTAGGGATGGTTAGGGATGGTTAGGGATGGTTAGGGATGGTTAGGGATGGTTAGGGATGGTTAGGGATGGTTAGGGATGGTTAGGGATGGTTAGGGATGGTTAGGGATGGTTAGGGATGGTTAGGGATGGTTAGGGATGGTTAGGGATGGTTAGGGATGGTTAGGGATGGTTAGGGATGGTTAGGGATGGTTAGGGATGGTTAGGGATGGTTAGGGATGGTTAGGGATGGTTAGGGATGGTTAGGGATGGTTAGGGATGGTTAGGGATGGTTAGGGATGGTTAGGGATGGTTAGGGATGGTTAGGGATGGTTAGGGATGGTTAGGGATGGTTAGGGATGGTTAGGGATGGTTAGGGATGGTTAGGGATGGTTAGGGATGGTTAGGGATGGTTAGGGATGGTTAGGGATGGTTAGGGATGGTTAGGGATGGTTAGGGATGGTTAGGGATGGTTAGGGATGGTTAGGGATGGTTAGGGATGGTTAGGGATGGTTAGGGATGGTTAGGGATGGTTAGGGATGGTTAGGGATGGTTAGGGATGGTTAGGGATGGTTAGGGATGGTTAGGGATGGTTAGGGATGGTTAGGGATGGTTAGGGATGGTTAGGGATGGTTAGGGATGGTTAGGGATGGTTAGGGATGGTTAGGGATGGTTAGGGATGGTTAGGGATGGTTAGGGATGGTTAGGATGGTTAGGGATGGTTAGGGATGGTTAGGGATGGTTAGGGATGGTAGGGATGGTGGAGGGTAGGGCTGGTAGGGTGGAGGGATGGTTAGGGATGGTTACGGAGGGGTTAGGGAGGGGAGGGTGGGGATGGTGAGGGAGGGGTAGGAGGGTAGGGATGGTTAGGGAGGGTAGGGTGGTAGGGATGGTTAGGGATGGTT